>OY293304.1:51357966-51631950 GCA_958502075.1 Orchestes rusci
ACCAGCACCAGACTTTACTTCTTCGAGAGGCGTTATGTTTATGAGTTTGAAGATCTCTTATTGGTGAAACTAGTTTTCTTCAAATGAAAACAAAGTGGAAACTGGACTCGAAATTGAACTGTGTTTGTCGACGGTTTTTTTTTGCTGAAATAAATAGGTATAATTCAGTGACGTTGTTTTTATCTTTGTGGATAGTGGAGTGTCATATAGGTAACTAATGTACACGCACGCTGTTGGTTATTTTATGAATGAAATCGGCCGTTTATTCATTCTCCTTACCATTGCCCCGATGGTATAAAAAGGTTTGCCACACTGTAGTGATAGTTATGACATCTTTAGTTTTATTATGAGGTCGTTTTATTATCGGAACTATGTAGTTTCAATATCCAAGAAACATCATATATAAAGGAAAACTAGTGGTCCAAAACTGACAAATAGCAATTTCTCAAGATCTCACAGATCATCATATAAGATATTTGAGATCTCTTTTCTTCAAAACATTGTTTTATTTTTCATTATCTAAATAGACCACCTAATTATTAAAATGTGATGAACAATTATTACAATTACTTAGCACGTATGCTTATGACCGTAATTGAAGATATACGATATACCTATAGTACATGGAAATCGTACTAAAAAATTGGTGTTACCTTGCATGAAATGAGGTAGTTCTGATTTTTTGATATGTTGTATCTGATGAAGTAATGATGACAAATCCGAGTTTTCGACCTCGAAAGCCTTCCGGATCATTGGAAAATTTTACAAAAACAGCAAAATTTTATCACATTTTGACATATTTTCAATTTTGTCCAGCAAGGACTAATTTTATGGCAAAAGTCGTTATGTACAATTTTGAAGAAGACAAAATTTAAAAAAAAAAACGAGAATAATCTGGTGTTTGTACAAGAAATAGTTTCTAAGATACAGAATTCTTAAGTCTCAACATTTCTGAAAAAATTAAAAGTTTTTTTTTTAGTTTTTCTCGCTATTGACCCCTGAGGACTCATTTAACGTTGATAGTGATCATATACAGTATTAATAAGGACTAGCTGTCCAAAGTTGACCTCATGAACTTAAGCAAATGTTTTAAAAAGGGTCTGTGGAATAATCTACGACTGTTGAAGAAAACTTTTTGTAATATGGAATACTTCATTGAAAGTTTGTTTTGTTAGTATTTTTTCATCGATCGGATCAGGCAGGTCGAAATCGTTATCTAATACCTACTGGATCATCGATGAGTGAGTGATTCATCAATGTCGTCACAAGGTCTGGTATGTTTTCACAAGATTGACTACCACAGTTGCAGCCGAGCGGTCAAGTCCTGCTTTCAAATCATGTTTAGTAGGGGCTGAGGAGCTGGTGGTCTCGTCATCGATTGCGGAATGAGGCCTAGTTTACTTCGTATCCAGCATCAATCGAGGGGATTCTTCAACAACAGAATTAAAAACAATATCTTAGGAAAATCAATAGTGGCAACAAGTAAAATTAAATATTTTCGAAACCCTCTGCTTTGGAGGTTGAAAAAACATTTTTTTTTACTTGTTTCGCAGAGGGTGAAATATTGATTTTCTTGAAATGTTGATCTTCATTTTGTTGTTGGTTTCTTTTCAGATACAGAAGTGGCTGGGAAATGGGAGAAAAATCCCCTCGATTGGGGCTGGATGCGAAGTAGACCAGGCCTTATTCCGCAACTGATGACACATGATACTACGACAAACAGATAAGCTCACGCGCATCTTGTCGGGTGACCTTTGTGAGGTTATGTTGTCAAGCTTCTGACAGTTTGCAATGTAAATATTGTTGTTCTGATATTTGTGTGATATAATATCTTATTATTTCGTGAATTTCGCATATTTTGATGATGGTGTACTGTGCCGTGATGTTCTGCAGAAGCAGCAATAAGAAAAATAAAGAAAACTGTCCGTGTAAATACCATTTCTTTCGGTTTCCAACATCCAAGTATATTCGCAAGATATGGATACAGAAGTGTTATCAAAAGGACAAAGACTGCATTATTTATAGAAAATTATTTTCCCGAAATAATTATAGGTAAAAAACTTGTGCGCATCTCATATCCGGTATATCTGAAGAGAAACCCGCTAACCTTGAATAGCAAGATCAAATTACGATAAAAAAAACACATACAACCACTGTTGTTTTGTTTGCTGAGAAGGACCACCCTTGGTAGGGAAATGATATGATTCGTACGGGAAAATGTTTTACATTTTTTATTCGAGCAACTTTTTAAAAAATTCTATTTCAACTTCAAAGTCATACAACAATACTAATCACCAGTGACAGTCATTCATGGCACCCTTGTTCTCCTTGGACTCGTCGGCCCGTGTTCAGACTTGAACCATGATTTAAGCAGTAACATGCCGGCCACGTTGAAAAGTCTTACTTTTCGAAAAATAAAAAATACGGCTGACTCCAAGAACTGCCATCACACACTTCACTATCACATATCAGTGTCATTTTCTTTATTCTGAGGTGTCAATTGGTAACACGCACACTCGAGCCACTGATCTTCTGATTATGTTGCCATAAGGAAGACGTACGGAAATAACTCTAACTATCTTGTCCGCTCCTGGATGAAGATCGACGACTCGTGCCATTCGCCATCGTAGTGGAGGTTGATTGTCCTCGATCAGAACGACTAGGGATCCAAGCTTCAAATTGACATGGATATTTTGCTTCCACTTGCCCCGAGCCTGAAGGCTTGACAAGTACTCTCTTGACCAGCGTTCCCAAAATTGTTGGTGTAATTGCTGTAGTCTTTGATATAACGACAAACGTGATATTTTGACTTCCATGAAGTTAGCTTCTGGAGAACATAATAGAGACTCGCCTATTAGGAAATGTGAAGGGGTCAAAGGATCATAGTCATTAACATCATTAGAAAGTTGAGTCAGTGGTCGGGAATTTAAACATGCCTCAATTTGAACCAAAAGGGTGTACATATTTGAAAAATCAAGAGATGAATTTCCGAGTACCCGCTTAAGGTGAAATTTCGTACTCTTAACAGCAGCTTCCCATAAACCGCCCATGTGAGCTGATCGCGCAGGTATAAAATGCCAGTTGATCTGATCGTTGGCTAAAACTGTTGAAACAATTTCATTATGCTTTTTGTCATTTATCAAATTATGAAGTTCAATAAAGTAATTATTTGCCCCAACAAAATTTAATCCGTTGTCGGAATAAATGTTTGAAGGTTTACCCCGACGGGAGCAAAATCTCTTTAAAGCATTCAAAAAACTATCCGTTGTCAAATCTGGAACTAATTCGATATGGATTGCATGAGTGGTGAAACATACAAATATGCACAGATATGTTTTTATAATTTTGCTTCTGCGCAACCTTCCTTCTTTAACATATATCGGACCAGCGTAATCCACACCACAGTTTAAGAAAGGACGACTAGGAATAACACGTGTTCCAGGCAAGGAACCCATTAAAAATTTGACAGGTTTGGGATTTGCTCTATAACAAATAATGCACTCATTAAGAACCCTTTTTACTGTATTTTTACCTTTGATAGGCCAAAATTTTAGACGTATCATAGAAAGTAAATTTTGACTGCCTGCGTGCAGATATCTAAGATGAGCATCCAAAACAATCAAATTTGTTAACTTATGTTTGTGTGGCAAAATGATTTGATGTCTCTGATCATAATTTAGTTTTGAATTTTGCAGTCTTCCACCCACACGTAATATTTTTTCAGAATCCAAGAAAGGATTCAAACTCAATATTGTACTGTGACGACTTAAGGGTTTTGAATTCTCAAGGCTCGAGATCTCTTTCTCGAATGATTCGCGTTGAGCCAATCGTATTAGAATGAAAGAAGCTTCGTTTAGTTCAGAAATTGACAAACTGTTTGATGTAACGGGAATTTTCTTCAAAGTACGATTTTTAAATCTGATAATGTATGCTACAATTCTTCGCAATTTGCAGAAAGTCGAATATTTTTCAAAAACATTGAATGTGAGCTGAGTATTTCCACTAGAATGTGTTACGTCTGTTGTATTCAAGCTTATTGCGTTTGATTTTATTTCTGGTAATGAGTCCAACTCAGAAATATCACCACTGCAACAATTATCATCCGGATCAAACTTGTATAAAAATTCGGGACCATTAAACCATGTTTTGTTTTCAATCAATGCTCGTGGTCCTAAGCCTCGAGATATAATATCAGCAGCATTATCGTGACTTTTGACATGCTTCCATCTATTAAGATCCGATAATTCTGATATTTTAGCAATTCTATTCGCGACAAATGTTTTCAATTTGCAAGGTTCCACCTTCAACCAAGACAAAAGTATTGTTGAATCTGTAAAATAAACTGTCTTTGATATGTCATGATTAAGAATTTTTGTTACTCTTGAGACCAATTCTGCTAATAAATGAGCTGCTAACAATTCCAATCTAGGTATAGTTTGTTTCTTGAGGGGTGCAACTTTTGACTTAGCAGTTAAAAGCCGTATCTGCTTTCTTCCGTTTTTATCAATTGATGATAAATATAAACATGCTCCATATGCCTTTTCCGAACTGTCGCAAAAGCCATATAATTCAGATTTCTTCATGTTGGGAATCAAAACGTGTCGATTGATTTCTAGTTCATTCAAAACTTCAATTTCTGACATGAATTCTAAAAAACGTTTTTTCAAATTTAACGGAATATCTTCATCCCATTCGGTTTGTTGTTGCCATAAATCTTGCATAAGAATTTTTGCTGTGATGATTGCAGGACCAATTAAGCCTAGAGGATCGAAAATTTGTGAAATTGCTGACAAAACGCAACGTTTGGTTATTTTTTCATGAAGCTTGACGCTAATTGAATATTTCAGATTGTCTTGATGTGGATTCCATATTATCCCAAGTGTTTTTAATTCTTTCTCGTCGTGATTTAAAATCAATTTGTCATCTTTGAGATGACTTTTTTCTGAAATGTAATTTAGGATTGATGTATCATTTGAGGACCATTTTCTGAGATCAAATTTAGCTTGCGAAAGAATTTCTGTTAGTTCATGATAAATTTCTAATGCTTCGCTTTTGGTATCAACACTTAGTAACAGGTCGTCCATATAGAATGAGTTCTCAATAATTTTCGCTGTCCGAGGGTATTTGTCTCTATTTTCGATAGCAAGTTGCTTTAAACATCGCGTTGCTTGAAAAGGCGCACTTGCGGTTCCGTAGGTAACTGTGTTGAGTTGATAAACTTTTATGGGTTCGTCTGGATGACTTCTCCATAAAATTTGTTGATAGGATCGCTCGGTGGGATTAATCAATATGCATCGATACATCATTTTGACATCAGCACTAAGGACGTACTTTCTCAATCGTAATCGTAAAAGAATTGAATAAAGATCGGATTGTATAGTTGGACCTACTAGTATTAAATCATTGAACGAAACATCTGTACTCGTTTTCGCACTCGCATCAAATACTACTCTACACCTTGTTGTGACTGAGTCTCGTAATACTGCTGTATGCGGTAAGAAATATGAATTTTCGTCCATTGAGTCATCGTTTTCCAAATTGTTTTTAAATTGCATATGCTCCAAATTTTCATATTCGTTCATGAATTCTACATATTGAATTTTCAAATCTTCATTTTTCTTGAAACGTCTTTCTAAATTATTGAATCTTCTTAAGGCCATGGTTTTTGAATTTCCTAACTTTCCATCACAATCTCTCTTGAATGGATATTTCACTATGAATCTTCCGTCTTTGTGACGCGAAGTAGTCTCCTCGAAATAACTTTCACATATTTTTTCTTCCTCTGAGAAAAATGCTTCTTGTTGTAGTTCTTCAATCTCCCAAAATTTATTCAAACTGTTATTGAGATCTTTATTTGTGATTTTTGTGGATAAATTACAAATTGAAGTTTGTTGTTGATTATTTTCGTGAAATGCGATTCTTCCGGCAAAAATCCATCCTAATCGTGTTTCTTGTAAAACTGGCATATTGTTACCTAGTTTCAACCTGCCGGTTTTTAGCAAATCGTAAAATACTCCTACGCCTATTAATAAATGTATTTCCTTCGGAATATTGAACTTTTCATCTGCTAATTTCAAGTTAAACGGGTATTTTATGTCTTGTCTATTAAATTGAAATAATGGCAATTTTTCTGTTATTTTTGGTAAAATCAGAAATGATAAATCCACTTTAAACGATTCAGTGCGTGATTTTATGGTCGTGAATGCTTTCTTTGAAATTTTTGTTACAGATTCATTGACTCCTGACAATGGTATATTGACATTTTGGCAATTGAGCTTCAGTTTCTTAAAAAGGGATTCAGTCATCAGATTGGATTGACTACCTGAGTCCAACAATGCATTACATGTATGCCAACTTCCTTGATAATCAGCAATAAGAACAGTAGCAGTCGACAATAAAATTTGATCCTCTGAGAAATTGGAAAAAGCGAAGTTTAACTGCTCGTTTTCTTCATTTTCTGTACAAATTTCTGGAAATTTTTCATTTGTGGCGCACATTGCGTTAAAACTTCGTTCTGCACGTTCATTTGATTTATTTCGTTGAGTTACATGTTTTTCTGGAGCTTTTGAATTGTCGGTTCGGTTCTGGGAAACAAATGATTCGGCTACTTTTCGACATGGTTCAGGCAAAAAGTTCCGATGGACAGCCTCCTCCGATTTCGTAGCTGGGGATTGAGATAGAGAATATCGAGTATTCGTTGTAATCCGGTTTTCAAAACGTTCCGAATCATGATGCTCAGGTCTTTGATTTTCATGCAATAAAGTATTATGCTTGGAATTACATTTCTTGCATCTGCTTGAGTTACATTCATTTTTGAAATGACCTGTTCTGAGACAATTGCTACAAAGTTTGTTTTCTCGTATGACGTTATATTTTTCTTCTGTGGTAAGATTAGCAAATGATGGACAACTGAACAGGAAATGAGATTCACCACAATATGGGCACTTGATATTTGTTTTTTCTTTTGTGAAAAGACATCTACTTGTAGATTTTTCGTATTCAAATTTTCGAGAAAATGGTTTTTGTTGTGAATTCGATTTTGAGAAATCACTGCTTAATGCTTCCAGGGTTAAACACTTTTTTGTCAAGAATTGCACAAATTCATTCAAAGTTGGTAAATTTGCATCGTCTTGCTTATTTTCCCATTCACGCCGTGTTCTATCGTCTAATTTTTGTAATATGATTGGGATGAGAATTAAGTCCCAGTGCTCGACTGGCAATCTTAACTTTTCCAAAGCTGATTTATGTTGAAATAATGTATCTAACAAAAGTCTGAGATGGCTAACTGATTCTTTTGAAACTTGTGGCAAATTGAACAATAAATTGTTTATGTGAAGATTGATTGTGGCTCGTTTATTTTCATACCTTTTTTTTAGCAACTCCAGAGCGATTGAATAATTTGATCCAGTAACTTCCAAAGATTGGATCAATTTCAATGCATCACCCTTACAACATATTTTCAAATATAAGAATTTGTCAATATCGTTCAAATCATTTCTGTGATTAACAACGGAATCAAAAATATCTATAAAGCTATACCACGTTTCATATCGTCCATGAAATTCAGGCAATCCTAGATCAGGGAGCTTGGCAATCGTATTCGAGTTTGAAGGCGCTGTTGCTATACTTCTATGTAAATCGTTTATATGAGCATTTTTGCTTTTTTCGATAGTTTCTTTGGCTGTTGCAATCAATGAGTAAAAATCTGATTCAACGTTTAAGCGAGACCCTTTTTCCGTTGATGATAAATACTCCAGTCTTGTTTGAATTCGATCATATTCAGAAAAATCTTCTTGAACACTTTTCAATCTGATTTCAATTTGATACACCTCATCGCGTCTTTGATCCAAAAATTGTCTAAATCTTTCCAGCCTTTCGACTATGACTGTACGTGAATGTTCGAGCTCTGAATATTCTTCATACTCAGGATCAGAATGAGAACCTGTTGCATTTGATTTCTTTTTGCCACCCATTTTTAACTACAATCAGATCAACTTGATACGTGAATTCGATAAATTCAACAAAGAGGATCGAGTACTTATGTAGCAGCGTTTAAAACTACAAAACTTCACCCTATTAATTCAAATAATCGAAATGTTAACGCTGAACCTACTCAATGAGAAACTATCAATGTCAAAGATGTACACGAGGCAAAAAATACGCTGATAAAATAATTACGATGAATAATAATTAGTCTGTGTGAGTAATACGAGAATCAAAATGTATGAGGCGAGAAAATATGAGAGTCAAAAAATACGAGAAATACAGATACTTGTTGTTTTCGAGAACTGTCACTACGAGAAAATAGTTAAGAATTGTTATAAAACTTGGATAGCATGTAGGAAGAAATAGAACGAGCTCACCAGTTCTTATGCGTAGATCACGTGCTCTGCCGCCTTTGATGCCTTCTAATTTCCAACCACTTCTTTTCCAGTTTTCCACAGGCGTTGTTGATCTAATCCGGTTCGACGGGACCAAAAATTATGTTGTTTTGTTTGCTGAGAAGGACCACCCTTGGTAGGGAAATGATATGATTCGTACGGGAAAATGTTTTACATTTTTTATTCGAGCAACTTTTTAAAAAATTCTATTTCAACTTCAAAGTCATACAACAATACTAATCACCAGTGACAGTCATTCATGGCACCCTTGTTCTCCTTGGACTCGTCGGCCCGTGTTCAGACTTGAACCATGATTTAAGCAGTAACAACCACAAAAACCACATGGAACCACATAGAATAACAAAAAAATCTCTCATAACCACAAAAACCACATCGAATCATGTAGAAAAACAAAAAACCACAAGGAACCACATAGAACCAGAAAAACCGCAATGGAACCAGAAAAACCACAAAAAAAACATACAGAACCACATAGAAACACAAAGAACCAGAAAATCTACATGGAACCACATAGAATGACAAAAAATCTCTCAAAACCACAAATAACCACATAGAACCAGAAAAACCGCATGGAACCTCAAAAACCACATACAGAAACACATATAGAACCACTGAAAACCACATGGGACCACAAAAAACACATGGAACCACAAGAACCACATGTAACCACAAAAAAACACATAGAACCACAAGAACTACATAAAAACACAACGAACCTGAAAAACCACAAAAAAACACATAGAACCACTAAAAACCACATGGAACCACTAAAAACCACATGGAACCACAAAAACCACATGGAACCACAAAAAAACACATAGAACCACAAAAAACTCAACGAACCGGAAAAACCACATCGAACCACAAAAAAACACATAGAACCACAAGAACCACATGGAACCACAAAAATCACATGGAACCATGTAGAAACACAAAAAACCATAGATGCCCAAAACCTCTTAGAACCACATAGAATAGCAAAAAGCCTCTCAGAACCACAAAACCACATGGAACCACATAGAACCACAAGAAGCCACATAGTACAACAAGAACCAAATTGAACCAAAAAATAACCACATGCATGGAGCCACATAAGATCACAAAGAACCACATAGATTCTCAAAGAAACACATAAAGCCACAAAAGAAGGAAGAAAAGAACATAGAATCACAAAAAACCACACAAAACCACAAAGAACCAAGTGTGTCGCGACCTTGAAATTCCACTCCCACCGCACATAAAAAAGTTTCACCTCAAACATCCTTTCTAACGTCGAAAACCAACTGAGAAAAATGTTTTTTCAAGGTAACGGCAAAATTGAAAGTATGATCTTTTTTTAAATACTATTTAACCAATCTGGTGGGATTTGCGTAGATCATGTTATCAATTTTGGATAGATAGATAACCAACTAAATGCATATTATTTATTTTGGGGTAAATAACCAACTATAATCATCAGAATTCAACAAAATCGCAATATAAGCCATGCTTTCCAATGCTATTTTATCCAATTGGGTCACCGGATAGCTTGATGCGCAGTTCAGTTCGAAACTCGTTCGGCTAGTGAGCATATCTTGTTTGTCGTAGTATCATGCTGATGACAGAACCACCAGCTCCTCAGCCCTTACTAAACATGATTTGATGCAACTGCAAAAATGGTTGAACCAACAATTACGTTGTAAGAAAGTAGGACTTGAACGCTCGGCCGCCAATGTGGTGGTCAATCTTGTGAGAAAACATACCAGACCTTGTGACGACATTGATTAATTACTCACTCAACGATGATCCAGTATCAGATAACGATTTCGATCTTCCTGATTCGATCGATGAAGAAATACTAACGAAACAAACTGCCCAAAAAAGAAGTACTGTGGATTTAGAGGACAAGCCCCTCCATCAAAAAAAAAAATTCTTCAACAGTCGTAGTTTATTTCATAAACCCTTTTTCAAATATTTGCTAACCGACCTCATCAACTTTGGACAGCTGGTCCTTATCAATAATGTATATGATCACTTTTACCGTTTAATGGGTCCTTAGTGGTCAATATTGAGAAAAGCTAGTAAAAAAAAGTGTAATTTTTTTTTTTTAGAAATGTAAAACTTCAAACTGCTGTATTTCAGAAAGTATTTCATCTACAAAGACCAAATTAATTTCGCTTTTTTAAAAATGTTGTTCACTTTGAAATTGTTCATAACGACTTTTGCCATAAAATTAGTCCTTGCTGGTCAAAATTAAGAAAATGTCAAAAAAGTGACAGAATCAAGTGGTTTTTGCGATGATCCGGAGGGCCTTCGAGGTCGAAAACTCGAAGATTTTTCATCATCACCCCATCAGATATAACATATAAAAAAATCAGAACTACCTCATTTCATGCAAGGTAAAATGTACCAATTCCATGGACTACTATGTGTATCCATGTACTTGAATAAAAGTTATTACAAGAATTAAATCATGTCACTGTATTACAAATGATGCACACTTATGAATGCATCTCATATTATATGATCCTTTCGGTACACACAATATAGGATAGGGTTGAAAAAGTTAAAACAGTCGATTTATTGTAGGGTACTTGATATTAAATTTAACATGTCGTGCGTCTAAGTATCCTTTCATCGTATTATTTTCTTTATTGTTTGTTACATACTAGACAATCATAGGTACCTCTTCATCATGCGTTTAATTCATAAATATAAATATTTTATAAAAATTCACAATTTTTGCATGTATAAGTCTTTTGAAAGGTGATTTTTTTCTTCACCATGTAATGCTTAGTATTTATATTTTGATTTATATATACCTACGAGATTTAATACTTGCACTAAAGAATTTGTTTAGAGTTAATCGTGTATTTTTACTGTTTATTGCCTCACGGGAATTGGGCAACACTGTGTTTGACAACGGATCATATAACTCCCTTTTTCCTAAACGTAGATAAATGGGAAGTTTCGACAGTCTCGCTTTGACAAGACGAAACATTTCGGCGGTCATTTTTGGCCTTATTTATCATGTCATTGTCGCCATTGACTTGTATATAGTCACTGTAGGCACTCCTATCTTTATGACACATTCGAATTTACAAGGGCTGTTTCAAAAGTATTCCTCGAGGGATTCCTGATCAACTCTTCTATTTCAAGAGATATAAAGAAATGATCTGTATGAAAGTGATAGGAAATTATCCAAATAACACGATGGAGGCATCTATTTGGTGGGTTTGCATTTGAAATTTTCGAAAAAACCTCAAATAATGCAGGTTTGACTTTCTCAATTCATGTTGTGTGGTCGGCTAAAGCGACTTAAATCGAACCCGAGTGAATGCACCAGAAAAATCAGATTTTCCGCTTTAAAATGAGATTATGAGAACAGTCAAATCGGTTAAGGAATTTCGAAGTTATAGGCAATTTGGTATAATCAAGTTTGACAACCTGTAGCTGTCTTATTTGACAAATTAGAGAAAAGTGTCGGGGGGCAATTTTGTAGAGAATATCGCCCAAAATCTGTTTCCATATTCATGTTTGTTAGTTCACCGGGAAAAATTGCGAAGATTTATCGATTTTCTGTTTTCACAGTACCGTAACGCCCCCTTGCGGCTATCCTAGTAGCTTGAAGTATACTTCCAGCATTTTCTCTTGGACACATTACTATACGAATTTTTCTTTCTGGGTCGCTATGATGAATAGTTTACGAGAACTGGCACCCTGTCGCTGAAAATGAATCACCCTGTACACAGAATATCCTAGCATAAGAAAAACCAAAATTATTCTATTTATACTCTGCTAGTTATTGCTCTGAAGTTTAAAATTTGTATTTGTCAAAACAACTCTCGATGGTCATTTCGCCTTTCTTTCGTGGACCCTTCATTTAAAAAAATTAAGTTTTCTCAAATTTTCCTGATTTCCAATAGTAGCTTGGTTTCCTCAATTCGGCGAACCAGAATCTACTTATCGTTAACAATACTTATGATTATAACACCGTTCAGCATGTGAAACCCCATGCTGAATGATGTCAGCAGGAAAATGTCCTGTAAAAAATACTGCTACAACAAAATAAAACATACACTTTGGCAAAGATTAGTTGAAATGAATTTGATTGATATTATTTTCGAACGGTCGGGTCGTAACAAAGTGTGTTTAACTGACATCAAAATATAAAAATATTTTCAAGGAGAAATATGCGAAGAATATTCCGAAAAAAAAATTTCTCCAAAATCATGACAAGTATCAGCTTTATAAATCCAAATATCCACAGATATAAAAGATAAACTCATATCATCAATGGAGAAGAAAAAAAAGAGGAAACAAAAGATTATT
Source organism: Orchestes rusci (assembly GCA_958502075.1). Taxonomy (NCBI): domain Eukaryota; kingdom Metazoa; phylum Arthropoda; class Insecta; order Coleoptera; family Curculionidae; genus Orchestes; species Orchestes rusci. The sequence goes on from OY293304.1 coordinate 51,370,680, forward strand.
ATTAGATGAATAGACACCGAAATCAACTTACTTGAATGACGGTTTAGCGGGTGGAGTGTCAGTTTTGACTGTGGAGGGATCCTTTCTTTTATTTCTACTTCTAGTTGCTGGTCTTTCAATTGGAGGTAGAATCAAAACACTTCCATCGGGTCGGATGATCTGTGTACCTTCTTTAATTATGTCAGTTTTGGATTGCTCCTGCAAAATATGTTTTTATAAACACGCCTACATTTATTTGAGGATATTGGCCACTAGAGGCCAAAATAACATGCTAAATGCTCTATTACTTTTTCATAAAATAGATATTGTCTATTCGATAGGTATCTTTCGTCTGGAACTCCGTCAATAAATTGACGGACTAGACTAGGATACATGAGAATGATTTTTTTTTATGAAAACATTTTCTGACTTACCGAGGCCGAAATATTCTGTGAGGTATGTGATACATCCATGGATTCATTCAAGCTACTTGTATCTAATACCCCGTCATTAATACCTTTATCGATGGCATTTTGAATGTCGGTATTTGTTACCAGTTGACGTGCCACTTGATACAAGATATCTTCGGAGATTTCGTCATTATTGATGTTGTCCAGGATTGACTGATCCAATTCCAGTCCACTTGTATCAAGACTTAGACTGCTACTTTCATCATTATTAGAGTTTGGTACTTGAACAGGAGATGGAGGTATTGGTATTGTATTTGTAGTGAAGGACTTCGTTTCGTCATTTAAAATTATGGATCTGAAAGAGTTATTATCATTGATAAGTGAGTTACTTTTAATTAACATAAATAAACTAATTCATGCCCAATGTTATTATTTTGGAAGAACTTCGAAATTATAATTTGATCATGCTAGTTCTTCCTGAAAAAGAGACTTCTAGTTTTCGTTTGCAACATACCTTATATCCTCATTACTTGGAAGAGGAGCAGAATCCTGACTCTCACTGGAATTTCTCGACAGCTTGAGACTACTTTGATCATGCTTCATTGGGTTGTATTCGGTTTTTGAAACACGTCGTTCATTTTCTGAAGAGGATAACTTTTTTTCCACTGTGGATTCAGACGTTCGTTTTTCACGGTTGTGGGACTTTGGCGTGTTTGCTTTTTCTTCACCAGTTTTACTCGCTTTTGTTTTATCTATGCTGTCTCGTCGGTCTTTTGGTTTGGCATTTGAGCTGTGAAGAAATCAAAAACTCCATTTATCTCATGATTCCAACATAATAATCCCATGAAAAAAGGTGTTTGGAAAAATGAATGGGAAAATAATGGATATTTTTCATGGAAAATATGTACGATTTTTGAAAATTTCGTTCTACAACACCAAACGCTGAAAAACGTTTACACATCAAGAACTATGAGTTCCAACCAAGTTTTACTTTGTCTTTTGTATAAATAAAATCGTCTTCAAAATCAGGATAATGCAAACAAAAACATATTGAGATTCATCTGCAAACGGGAAGTTCATAATCCAGTAATCCAAGGTTCAGAAACAGCGTTTCTATGACAAAAATGTAGAAGTTTTTTTCTCACTGGTTCTACAGTATGTTTCCGGATAGGTGTTGAGAGAGGTCAAAAGGACTACAAATTCAAAGCTATGACTTTTTGTCGTATTTTTAAATTTTTAGTCCATTTGCCCTAACTACCCTCCACCTATCCGGGGACATACTGTATATGGTTTTTGGTCTGCTGAATCCCAATCTGAGGTTTGTTACCTCGCAAGGTGTCGGATTCACAACGACAAAGTTTACTTGATAAATAGAAGTAGGGTCACTCGCGCAAATCGTTAGAGCACCCATCCCAACGGCGCCAATCGAGCGGAACAGTGTATCGCTAAGTGGAGCGTGGGGTTAACTTGATCTTATTTATATTTATTAATTTAAAAGACACTGAAGTTTTGTGTTGGTAACGTTGTTTGTTTAGGGGACGGTTTCGAAAGTCGTATTGAAGGTGGCCTATAGTTTTTTGGATGCCCAAAAGATATCAGCTATACTAATATTTTGTGCCTTATGACCCTTGCTTCCCCTGCTGCTCCGGCACGCCTTTGATATGGGGTTTTCAATGTCTCTTGATTTTTCGTCAAAAAGTTTATAACAGCCCTAAACAAAGTTTGGAAAAAAATTGCCAGGACACGTAAACTGATAAATGCATTGAAGATGCAGAATAAAAATATCATCAAATTTGGGACATGTGCAATTTATCTGACCATGAGTGTACAGTGCGTTTTTTTTAAGACGGAACATACGGATTCCCACGTTAAATTTTCAATCCAATGTTAGCAGTACTTCCATTCGTAGTACACAGCTGAAACTTGTCATAGATGAACTTTGGTGTTTCGGGATTGCGTTGGTTCATCAATCACGCCAGAATACCTAGGAAAAAGACTTAAAAAATGCTTTAATTTCTCAGGAAGTGATGCTTTTATATGTGTACTTTTTACTTGTATATGACGATGACAACAAATTTTCTGACGTGACTAACTTCATTGTCAATTTTTTTAACCACAAAGTTTCATTTTCATTTTTATGACCGTTAAGAATACTGCTTGGACGAGAATAGAGGAAACTTTGAACAGATTATCCAAGAAATATTGTTTGATTTTCTATCGCATGTATTATACTGTTAGAAATAAATGTTATCCCGATTTGACAAATAAGTTATTGGTTGACAATGGCATATACAAGGCTAGTGAAAAGGTATCACTTTCCAATTATTAAAAGCATTTTTTTTATCTTTTTTTAATCTATTCGGTGCTAATTGATGATATAACATAATCTCTAGGTTTCATTTCCAAAGTTCTAGTGACCCAAAGTAATTTAATATTAGTCGATTTGTTGGGTTTAGGGTCGAAAAGATTCTAAGAAAAACAACTTTTTTCTTTGCCGACGTTTCGGTTTATTTCAAACCATCCTCAGGGCTCTGTAACAACAAGCGAAACAATAGAAACAGAAGGTCAGAGCCATAAAGAAGAATATATAAAAAAAAATAAAAAAAGATTACAAAACAAAAAATGTTGATTAAAATCACGAAAAACATTGTGTAAATGAACAGTAATAACTACTGAGAGAGAAAAGAATTATTGAAAAAATAAATGATAGATAGCAGATGGAGAGAGAACAGAACACTTACATGAACACAATATTAACGAAAAAAAAAAAACAAAAAAAAACCACACAAATAGAATTAGTTGGGCAACAAAAAAAAATAAAATATATAAAATAAACAACCAAAACACAGTGACAACTGGCATACTCATAGTAAACATGCAATAACAATAACTCAAATTGTCCCGTCCAATCCGTTATAGATGAAAAAAAAAAATATATATGGACATGTAAACAATAAAACAATCGTAATGAGAGTACTCACCAAAAACATTTTGTTTCTCCACGTGAACTATTAACAATATAGAACACAATACGAAATTAAAATAGATACAGTATAGAAGTACTGCCAACATGGGTCTGAAAACTTGGGAATCCCTATGTTCCGTCTTAAAAAAAAAACGCACTGTATATGGACCTCACTCACGTTTGCCCTCAGATGTAACCAGGACATACCAGGTAGTCATGAAATAATTGATTTTGGATATGTATAAAGCGCGAACTTGGAAAAATGTTTGTAACTTTTTGACGGAAAGTCAGGAGATGCCATTTTCTCTACCCGATCTATCGAAGTCATGGAATGTCCAGAGTTCAAAGTAATTATACGTTTTTGTAGGAAATTTTGTCTACTTTGATTTGGCATTTCACAGTTATCACTTAAAAACTGCTTTGCTCACTGGAGTATATTGTGTTATTGCTTTTTCCGTCTTCATGATTACAAAATAAAAACGAGAGCTTTGACCAGACATCATTTGAAGAAAAAACACATGTGGTCCTGAGAAGAATATGACACTATTATTATCAAGGACCTCGATACTGGTATCGCGATATTACAAGGATTGCAAAATATTCGAGTATTCTTCAATATTATCGCGTTAACGGTCATAAAGTCAATGATGGATAAATATCCACCGCACAATAATTATATTGATTGTGTGATCCGCACCAACTCGTCAAAACCAAAAAGATATCTGGTGCCTCATCCTATTTATACAGTACACTTCAAGATTGTAGTACAAGAGCAGTCGAAAAAAAATTGCGTGAACTACATTATGACTTATCTTATAAAAGATCCCAGAAGCACAAGATAGTATTGATTGATAAAGAGATTGAAACTGATCCGCTCTGGCCAACATATTTGTGAATGAGGTAGACTTCTCTTTTCTTTTTATTTTAAATAGATTCAAATGTCCAATCAACAGTTTGAATGAACAGTATTTCTTTCATTCACTTATCGCAATACACTTTTCATTCGAATAATTTATTTTTATCATAGGTAAGCTAGCTAAAAGTCCCTTTCTTCATTTTAACCTATAGAAATTCACGTTTGACAGATCGCTGGATCGCCTCATGAAGTATATTGGCGAGTATCTCTTGAAGAAAAGCACCGAGTAAAAAAAATATCCGATCTTCTTTTTATCAACTGTGACTTAATCTGTATCGTTCTATACAATCTGAATAACCAATAATTGGGGCATTTTATCGATCATTTTGACTGCTGCACGTCATAGAAGAGTATAAGACCCAATGCTCATAGAAGTGGCGCGGTTCGTGCGCCTAACCCAAACAAAAGTGCTTTGAGAGAATCTCACTTTTTCAACTAAAATGATGCTTTTCATTCATTCGCAACACAAAATACGAACACCTTCTTAAAATAATCGTAACATTATGCCATTTGTCTGGGCACCGTTAACCAATCCGACCCTGATCTCGGCACTTCAACACCTTAGTGGTCTGCGATTCATATTCAACTAATCAAAACAGCCCAGATGTCGACACCTATCACGGAAGGTTTAAATGCGTGCCGGTTTTATTGGTTGTTAAATGACGATCCAGATTTTATGAAGTGATAGAGATGTAGAGATGTTTTCCATTCTAAAGGACAATAATCTTCCCGATTACAGCAATAGGTATGCCCAAGATCAGGCATGTGTGAATACAGAAGAGCTTAATTTATATTCTCGCACCATCGTTGTCCCCCATTTTGAATACTACACAAGCAACTAACTGGCTATGTAATTTGATGCTCCGCCATTCCCGCACGGCACTGTCACCGTTTCGCGTCTTCTTTTGTAGAGTCTCTTTCGCGCCGGCAAGGAGCCTCCGCTTTTCGCCCCGTCTAAGTGCATTGGGTCTTACTTTGTTTTTGTGTCGTGCCCATTTGGAAATTCGAACTTGAAGTGCATTTATCTTTGTGAATTGCTCTGTATCAAATTTAAATAAGTGTAATAATAATTAAAAAGACAATGTCGAGGAGAAAGGGTTGAACAGTTACATTCATCCGTCTTTATAAGCGCCAATCTTGACATTGTTAAGAACTTCAGCACTTCATTACATTGGACAGACTTATATATATAGGCCATTTCAGAACATAACCTAAAAGTCAGCTGATTGTATCTTAAACAAACATTAATCTCTATTTTCACTATTTTCCTTCACTTTCTGGGACATTTTTCGAAATGTTATGTGTGCAAAATGGGTTTTGTTAAGATTCTGAACCTGAAAAGCTGTGAAATAATGAGTCATTATCTCGCGAAGTTAGATGCTGGAAGCTCAGAAATTTTGATTAGATACAGACACAAAATTTCGATTGTGAACAACATAGACCCCTATAGTCTTTAGTTTAAGTGATTCAGACTATGATGCAAGCCCTCAGGGGTTTTGCAAAAATAACTTACATATAGCAAAAAATGCCAAACAACTTTCGACCTACGTCATAATTGCCACCAACCACGTTGCTATAAAGTTTGCTGGTGGCCAAATTTAGTCACCTGCAAATCACATAATAACTCGCTTGGTGGCAGTTATGACGTGAATCGAAAGTTGTTTGGCATTTGCTGTAATTAGATTTTTAGTGCTTTCGCCACGCCAAGATATTGTATCGTTTATTGTACAAGCTGTCATCAGTTGACAGGTTTCTGGAATGACCTATATCATGAGTTGGTATAAAAAAATAATTGTAAAGATTGGTGAAACTGGCGAAATATCAAAGCATAGCAGATTATGTATTTCGTTTTATGACTACGTCACCAGAATAAGTACTGGCAATATTTTTTCGACCACTTTTAAAACTTTTCGAATGGTGAATCCGTTTCCCATGTTCTAATTGTTGCAGTAGTTCCTGGTGCTTATGGACGTGCGGAAAGTCTTTTTCAATACGTCCTCTGCGATAACAGTGACAATGGAGGTTCCAAACCAAAAACATTTTTTTAAATTCATGTTAAATACATCAATCAAAATCAATAATAATAATTATGAGGATCGCTTTAAAAAATATAATATGATGCCTTTTATACAAACCTTGTTCTCTGCCTCTCCTTCTCAACTTTTTCATCCGAACTCACTCTAGTCTTGAGTGAGTCGGAAATTGACTTTGAGCGGGATTCTTGAGACACTTTTGCTGGTTTAGCAGAACCTTCGGACTTTGACGGTGTTATGGACTTGCTTGGCTCAACTAATGTAGTTGATTTTAGAACTTTTGGTGTTGTTATGATTTCTGGGGTAGCTGGAGCGCTTGGATCTTTTCCGCTGACTTTACGAATAATGTCAGGGGTGGAGAAAAGTGCGAAGTCGCCTGTAATTTATTTGTCATTTAATCATCTGGAATTATTCAACCTTTTAGAAAATAAAGTATTCAATAAGCCACTAACATTATGAATGTATGTGTTATTGATAAAATAAAAAAATTACCTGGAATAACCTTGGGAGGCTCCTTTTTTCTTTTTGGAATTTTTTTTTCCGGAGGTTTAACTTCTTCTGGCTTGACCTCACCAGTTTCCGGCTTTGTCTCTTTCTTGAGCTCTGCAGATTTTGGTTCAGATGGTTTTGATTCAGATGGTTTTGGCTCAGTTGGTGTTTGTTCTGAAGATGATTTTTCTTCTTGTGGGAGTTTTTCAATCTGATGATCGAATATTTTATAATTAAACGATGATAATACATAAGGTGATTATTATGTTCTGAACATTTTGTTTATTAGTAATAATAATTGTACAAAAATTGAGTACTTTATGTGCAAGAATTTTAATAAATTTTTGATCATAATAACTCCCGGTACTTTCACATTCAAATAAATAAAATAATTCTGCCGAATACCTATCCGTTTGATAATAAATGGAGCGCGTTACCATGGCGGGACCTATTTGGAGGTTATTCTGAGGAAATAAAATCGACTACTTGAATGTGAAAGTACCGGACCTTATACTGATCACCTGGGGTTAGAGTGATTAAAATTCATTATATTCTACCTATATTATGCTTGTTACCCTGTTGGAAAAAAAATTTAATCATTACCTTCTTAACTTTATCTTTCGAGGGTTTCACTGGTGTTTCAGTATTGTTACTTCTACTCCTCAACTCCCTCGTAATAGCCATCTTTGCTGAATTCTGTTTCACTTTATCAGTTTGTTTTTTGTTTTTAGTATCGGATCTGACAGAAACTCGTTTCTTTTCATTGTTCTCTTCTTGCTTTATATCAAAATCAGAATCATTTTCATCATCCTCCAATTCCAACTTGAACTCTTCATCTTCCGACTCTATATGAATGAAAATAAAATATGAAGTTGTGAAAAAGAGCTTTTACCGAAACTCTTGACAGTTTGCTATTGAATATTAGTATTTTTTACATGTTCAAGTTTTTATGGTATATTGCCTTGAAATATCAAAGGGACGTGTAAACTTTATAAGAATTAAGTTGAACAAACCATCGTCATCTTCATTAGTGGAATCTTCTTCGTCCTCCTCTTCTTCTTCCTCAATATCTTGGTCATCGTCATCAGAGTCGATTTCTTCATCCGGCTCCTTCTCAACCACCACCTTTTCTTCAACATTCTTGGTTGCTCGAACTGGTGGCTTGGGTCCAGTATGTAATATCTATAAATGAAAATGATTTTGATTCAGGCAGAACAAAATACTGAATCCTATAAATCTCGAATTATAAACTCCCATCACTGAAAATCTTATGATAAATGAAATAATAATTAGGTAATTGCCAGGTTGATTAAAATGAATCGAACAAGTTAACAAACAAATTTTCATTAATCGAGTTTTGAAATATCATTTTACGATATGTTCAACTTTTCGGGAAACTGTGAATGGTGTTTGGTGATAATCCGAGGATTCCTTTCAATCTGCAATCTCGACTGTTCACGTACTGTTTAAGAAACAATGTGAATGAATTAAAGTATGTACAGTGTGGTCATTTTATCTTGAAACCATTTTAATTGGATGTAACTTTTTTATTTTGAAAGATGGAAAGAGGAACCAGACAACAAATTGGAAGGTACCTCACCAAGTTTTTTTGTCATAGGAAAAAAAAGACGGTCGTTTTTTCAAATGGTACACCCTGTCTACTGATACGTTAGATAGCCTGTTTCATTCTGACTTCAATGATATACAGGGTGTTCCAAAAATATACCGACAAACTTTAAGGGATGGTAGGGGACATCAAAACAAACATTTTTTGTCCAGTAAACATAATATGTCCGCAAATTAGATTTTTTTCTTGGGGGTTATCTGAAAAGTTTAGTCTATGAAACTAATGTTCTTAATCATGAGGATCTGTTAGCAAGGATAATGGACGGTTGTACCCATGTAGAAGCTGTTCCCGGAACATTCCAAAAGGTTCGCGACTCCATGACCCCAACGGTGCAATCTTTGCATTGGAGTACCAAAAACATTTTTTTTGCTCTGTAGCCCAAACGGCTCATTTGCGGGCATATGTTTACTGGACAAGAAATGTTGGTTTTGATGTCCTCTACCACCCCTTTAAGTTTGTCGGCATATTTTTGGGATACCCTGTATAAAACTTTATACTTTGAATAAGTAATTTTCGACATATTAGCAAAAAACGAATTACATGAAAATACCATAATTATTTCAAATATAATTTTAACCAGTACGGTACCATGTCTTGTGTTTCTTTTCTTATGACTTCATTTTTGTCAAAAGAAAAAAAAAAACAAAAGACATAATTAGAAAGGAATAACTGTGTTGCTCATATCGAAAAAGCAGGAAGGAGACAGTTTGTATACTCAGAGCAAATGTTTATTAAGAAGTAGCTTTCGACCAATAAGCCATCATCAGTGCCCCAATAGTCAGTTGTGTACAGGGTGTCTATTTAAGAACGGCAAGGTGCCAGATCTCAAAAACTAGGTATCCCAGAGACTTGCGGAAGAAATATACTGGGTAATATGAAATAGAGAAAATGCTGGAAATATATCAGAAGTTCCCAAGATAGCCACAAGATGGCGTAACGCTGCTATCAGAACACAAAATTGCTGTTTTTTGTGATTTCTAAATAGACACAAATATAGATGAGTACCGCTAGGTTTCCTTGAGAAATTTCTTTCAAGTTTGTTTTTTTTTTCTAGCATGTCAAATAAGACAGGTATCAGGTTTGACACCTTACAACGCAAGAATGCTCATAACTTTGAAACAACTCAACCGATTGACGCGATCTTGGTCTCATTTTGAAGAGGAGGTTCTCCTCTTCCACAATTTTCCACATTTCAAATGATTCTGATCAGAAGAGACCAAGTTATTCAATATAATATGCTGGCGACGAACATTTTTCAAATTTACTCGAACATTTCAAATACAAAGGCATACTGAAAATAGTTCTTCTGGAATGTCGAATAAATTTCGCACATCTTTCATGCATCACACTTTTTTCTAGCTCTCGAAATAAATAAGCTAAATGCTTTTTTGGCATGCATTACGAGGGCATCTTGAACAGTATCACATTAAATTACAGAAAAGCTTATAGGAAGCTTTTTTAATTCGAAATCTAGAAACAAGTGTAATACATGAAAGTTGTGCGGAATTTTGAATGAAGACGAACAATTTTCAGTATACCTTTGCATTTGAAAATTTTAAGTAAGTCCAGAAAAAGTCCGTCGTCCGCGTATTATACTGAATACAATCGTCTGTTTTGATAGGATTCATTTGAAACCTCAAAATTGTGGACGAGGAGAATCTCCTCTTCAAAATGAGACCAAGATCGCGTGAATCGGTTGGGTTGTTTCAAAGTTATGATCATTCTTGCATTGTAAGGTTTGACAGCTTATACCTGACTTATTTAACATGCTAGAAAATAAATCAAAAAAACCAATTTGAAGGGAATTTTTCAATGAATCTATAGCGGTACTCATTTATATTTGTCTCCATTCGAAAATCACGAAAAAACAGCAATTTTGTGTTTTGATAGCACCGTTACGCCATCTTGTGGCTATCTTGGGAACTTTTAATATATTTCTAGCATTTTCTCTAATCCATATTACCCAGTAATTTGTTCTCGCAAGTCTCTGAGATGATTAGTTTCTAAGATCTGGCACCTTGCCATTCTTAACTAGACACCCTGTACATGTGACTTGTATCTCATCATGAGATTCTTTCACCCTTATCAAAAGATCTCGTAACAGTGGTTCAGCATTAACGTGCACTAGCCAATGTGGTGATCTAGATTAAAATTAGATTAAGATACACTTAACAAAAGCACGAACAACACATTAACACAACATTTTAAAATACGAAACTTAGTTCTAGCTTATCATGTTGAATGGTCATTTTCACCCAACAACATTTTAAAATACGAAACTTAGGTCTAGCTTATCAGGTTGAATGGTCATTTTCACTCAACATGATAAGCTAGAACTGAGTTTCGTATTTTAAAATGAGTGTGTCATTAAGTCGTGGAACAGCAAAGTTGTTTTTTTTTAATGGAACTCCCTGTATATTATTCGATATTTTGATTCTTCCATAGATTTTGAGCAAAAATCGTAATACACAAAATGTTCCTGAATTCAGCCGTTTTCGAGATATCTCGTTTTATAAATGACACTTTTGCATCTTTGACGAGCTATAAAACTCAAACGGTTCAAGATGGAGAAATACGGTTTGCACTTTTTAGTCTCAACTCAAGAACTATCTAAGGAAATATCTTCACCATTACTGTTAGAAATTTCTTACACAACTACTGTCAACTTTTTCGGCACATAAAACATTTTTTGAAAATAATTGATTTTATTGGCTGAATTTAGAAACATTTCGTGTATCACAATTTTTGCTCAAAATTTAAGGAAGAATTAAAATATCGAATAATAAACTGGGGGTTCCATCAAAAAAATGCAACTTTGTTGTTCCACGACTTTATGACCTACTCTGTAAAATTCTAGTTATTACCAACTAATAGATAATTAGAAACTTTTGTATTTAACTTCTCGCAGTAGCTCGTATAGTTTAACCAATAATCGACCGTTTCCGGACTTCTGACTAACCCTGTATGTATTGTGGTGTGACATGACATTCCCGATATCCCCTTCGACCTTCTAGACCACAACAAGGTTTATGTTAAGAACGAAGATCCTTGCTATGTAAATATATTGATTTCCAAATCGATCCCCAAAGCGTTCCAGAGTATCAGAGGAATAGGCGCAGCTAACTTCGGCAGAACCAACCAACGACGTCATAATATGAAGATAGACGTATCAAATCAAAAATGTATGAAGGCCACATACTATAGTGATTGATCGAACTGACAGCGTATTTCAAGATATTTTGTGATTCTTTGAGCTTTAAAAGTATTGTGACTATTGAGCCTTGTGTATATTACAATAAACCATCAATTGAACTTGTCATCATGGCCGAATGTGGGTGATTTGTGAAAAGAATTTGTTGAAGGGTTACAGATCATGGTCCTGATACGCCAGATTTCCTAGTCAGATCAACACATTTGTCGCTCACCTTTACCCGGTAGCATATAGGCAAAACCCACAACGGATTAGCAATAGGCGCTTAAAGTCGGGCGCCCATTGGCTGTTGCTAATACGATGTAGGTTTTTACTTTATTTTGAATTTTCCCACATCTCGATATAGCTTTATTATTCCTGTTGAGCAAAAAAAAAACAAACACCTTTTGAAAAGCAAGATTTGTATGTCTTTGTTGTCGATACAACCGAATAAACGTTTTAATTTATTTTTATTATTCAGAATATACAAAAAATGTGTTTTTTATACCTAGGTTTAATAGTTTTCTTTTATACAAAAGGCGTAAAAATCGACTACATTAGAGATACAATAGTTATTTTTGCACCAAGGCTTGTGAGTGTTACTTTTTTGGCCAAGGATGCAGATGCCAAGCTGAGACAATAAGTATGGCTGAAGTTTGCAAGAATTTGAGGAAAAAAAGTTCATGCTACAAGTCAAGATGTATATGAGATTTTTTGTGCTACCGTAGCGACCTTAAAGGTTGGGACAAATTCATTTAAAACTCAGGGATTGGTTTTGTGGGAGAACGCTCAGCCACATGCATTTTGATTTTTTACTGCGGTTTTTTTGATGATAATCTAATGTATACAGGGTGGACCAAAAATGAGTTAAGACCATCAACTTCATTTTTTCAAATGGACATCCCCATTTTTTATTTCATTTTTGAATCCTACATCAAATTTTGAGTAAGTTTCATGTATCTTGTCCTTTACCAAATCCCAACAGTTATCAAGAAATTTACGATTCTTCAGAAATACAGTCCATTTGATCAAGTCGGAACATATTTTTGGTCCACCAGGTACACATAAAATTATGATCAAGGAAACCGCAGTCAAAAATAAAAATCGACGTGACCAATCGTTTTCCCTCAAAAAAAACCTGAATTTTAAATGAATTTGTTCTAACCTTTACGGTGGCTCGGTCGCACTGTATGAACAAGTGTTTCAAAAAGCCTCATGCTTTTCCATGATTATCTTGAATCTGAATCTTCAACTACCAAAAAAAAAAAAAAGTTTTCTATTATTCGTATTCAGGCAACTAAGCTTCAAAAACACGAAACTTCAATCGGTCCAAAAGCGATGCTCAAGTATCAAGCAAGTACTGCATACTGTAGGTACAATAAAAACTTAATTATACAGGGTGCCACAGATTCGAGTGCATGCATGGGAATCTCAGTTATTATGAGAGATACAGGGTCGATTGAATGGTTGCAAAGTTGCGCATTTTTATGCTCAACAAAATGCCGTTTCGAAATTTGAAAAATTCCGACTACTTCCGAAGATATCCGGAAAAAACCGAAATTTCGCAAAAACGTTATTATTATTTCCTGAGTTTATTTGAAAAGATATTGTAAAATGAATCACACTTTCTCATTGCCACTTTTTCTCCTCTACAAGACGGCGGTATCAAATTGAAAATCTGACGTTTCGTCTTTGAGCGGCCATCATCAAGTTCATTTTTTTAAATACGGACCTGGATTTTTTATTTTATTTTTAGTTATCTTTTGACGTCCTTGAGGCATTGAGGTAGTTAGATGAGGGTGTAGAGCAATGGGTTGCCTTAGCAACTTCAATATTTTCAATTATTTTTCACCTATTATTGTTATTTTCAAAATTTTGTTAAAATGGCAATATTCTTGAACACTTGCAGAAATCAATCCAGATTTTCATATGTTTTTTTTTTATTTTCCATATCATTTGTGGATTAAATTAAATTTTATCAAATGTATATCGTTATTGGATGTTATTTCGATTTTGGTTCGGTCAATTAGGCTTGTTTCGTTGTGCATGTTCTCTCATAAGAATAACGTGTCGAATAAAGATGGATTATTGAACCAAACTATGAGCTAGGGAGAAAAGGGTTGCCTAACTAATTTTCTCTGGTATTATTTTTTAAATAAGTATTTTTTTCGACGATTGCGATACCTCAATACATTAAGAACGTCAAAAGATAATTGAAAATAAAATGAAAAATCTAGGTCCGTATTTAAAAAAATGAACTTGATGATGGCCGCTCAAAGACGAAACGTCAGATTTTTAATTTGATACCGCCATCTTGTAGAGGAGAAAAAGTGGCAATGAGAAAGTGTAATTCATTTTACAATATCTTCCCAAATAAACTCAGGAAATAATAATAACGTTTTTGCGAAATTTCGATTTTTTTCGAATATCTTCGGATGTAGTCGACATTTTTTAAATTTCAAAACGGCATTTTGTTGAGCATAAAAATGTGCAACTTTGCAACCATTTAACCGACCCTGTATCTCTTTCAATAACTAAGATCCCCATGCATGCACTCAAATCTGTGGCACCCTGTATTATGATTAAATGTGATTTTGCCAAATTTGTTTACCGTTTTTGTCTCTCATTGTGCAAATTGACAAGCGCGCGGGGAAGTATGGGCATAGAAGTTATACTAAAGAAACATACAATCAAAATAATGATATCTGTTATACAAATTTCAGCACAACTCAATCAAAAAAAAATAACAACCACAGCTCTACGCGCCAAATTTAATCTCACTGATTTACGTTAAGTTGTGTACATTCCTCCTTGTTATTTGATGCCTGAATCTTAGGTGTACCTATCATAGAAACTCTGTGAAGTAATTTTTTCCTGTAAAGGGGCGCTTGATGTTGATGTTGTGTGCTCCGTATGCGGACTATGAAATGAAATGTATAAGAAGTGGTTGAATAAAAAAAAAAATAACATCACTATTATACAAGGTATCCACGAACAATCGTTAAACAATGACAGTGGTGATTCTTCATGAAAAAGTATTTTTTTTTCGTATGAACATAGCTTCAAAAATGTTTTTTTTTTTCATTTTTTATGCGATGCAGAAATTTGTAGATTTCTTGGAAACGGTTGCCTCTAGCGTTTTCGAGAAAGTATACCTCTCTCTACAAAAAAGATGTAGAAATAAGATTTATTCATAAAAATTCTCAGAGGTTTGCAGACAAAATTTAAGGCAAATTAAATGAAATGATAACTAAACCAAACTAACCGCTACGTAAAAGTTAGCACCCAATCATAACTTTTCACCACAATAAAACCCGCCGCCCACCGTACCAGATTGTGTACAAACATATTGAAAAAGATCGATAATAAAATTTTCGAACCTATGTTCATATGAAAAAAAAAACATGTTTTATCTTATTATTTAGAGAAAAAAATAGTACGCCCTGTGTCCCTGTATAGCTCCCAGTAACAGAATACACGCGATTAACAACGTCAGTACAATCAGTACAAAACCTACAGAGAAATCAGAACTCTACTTCAAACGCCTACCCAAGTCTAATTTCTTATTTCTAAAATCTAAACTTCTGTAGGCATAAATATTTTAGTTTATTTAGAGGTTTTGGTCCGATCAAAAACCTGTTGTGCTTTTGAACATCAGCTACTACATACGTGTTGAAGACGTTTGTTTTTTTTTGTAGTTAGACCCACCTATAAAAACACATTCTTTTTGAAAGTATTGTTTTAACTTATACATACAGGGTGTTTCCTAACCTCTGTGACAAAATGAAAGGGGTGATTCTTCGCTTAATTTTAAGACGAAAATGTGGTATAACTTTTTTTCGAATTTCGGTTTGTTTTCAAAATACAGGGTGTTTAATTTCTTTTTTTGATTAGTTTTTTATTTTTAACTTTTTTTTACTTATTTAGTGTTTTTGAATTCTCCATCAAAATGATTATAATTGATTGCTGTATTTGTTAGAAAATTCAACATCAGCGATAAAATTACTTTTTGCGTCAAAACTCACTCAACTAGATTTAATTTTTTATCTCAAAAATTAGGCAAGATACGATAAAAATTCAAATAATCAAAAAGTTGCGTTTTTAGTTGAATAACCTGAGAAAAAAATGAAAATGATACAAAAAGTCAGTGGCGTACATTTTTTTCCCAAAAATATTGGTTGAAGTGCCGCTCGGGACGCCACTGTATTCGATAATTTTTATTTGTTCATGGCAAAATGAGCCCGTTATCACTATAAATACCGTTACCAAACTTCAGCAAAATCGAGTAAAAGATAAATTAATTAAAAATAAAAAAATAATCAAAAAAAAAAATTAAACACCCTGTATTTTGGAAACAAAGCGAAATTCGAAAAAAAGTTATTTTCGTCTTAAAATTAAGCGAAGAATCACCCCTTTCATTTTGTCACAAAGGTTAGGAAACACCCTGTATAGGTACTATAAAACACGTTCACTACGTTATATTGAACACAAAAAAAAAACAGAAGATCACAAAACCATTCATACAAAAATCATCGAATTAGATTGATTGCACGAACTTTCAATGCTTAATCAGAATTTGTGCTCAAAATTTCAAAACTTTAATCAGGGCCGTACAATCTGAAAATGTCAAAACAATAAGAAGCGACAAAACTTTTCCCGCCAAAACGATTTTCGCGGGTTCTGGGTAGCAATCTGTCACAGGGCCTGGACTATACTACAGTGACTTGATAAACTACAGTGACGCCATGTTTAGGC
This sequence comes from Orchestes rusci, assembly GCA_958502075.1. Taxonomy (NCBI): domain Eukaryota; kingdom Metazoa; phylum Arthropoda; class Insecta; order Coleoptera; family Curculionidae; genus Orchestes; species Orchestes rusci. The sequence continues at coordinate 51,387,044 of OY293304.1, forward strand.
AAACGCTGGGATGCGTCCAGGAACGTCGCAATTTTTGAAAAATAGGAATAAGAAAATGATATGATAAATAAGTACGTACCTTATGAACAGATAATCAAATCACAAAGGAACCTTTGTAAAAAAATCCTTTGATTTTTGATCAGAAAATAATCAATTTTCACAAACCGCAACTTAAGCCTGATTTATATAACAAATTCATAAGCATAAGCATAACTTTAGTCATAAGCACAGTCGTAAATATATGCGTAACTTCAAGGTGGTTTATATAATATGTGATGATACGATTATATTAGGTGTATGGACTTGTTCGATGTTATAATACTGTATTATATCGTACAAATTTACTGTAAATTGGTTGGTAATAAAACTGATTTCATTTGATTGATTTGATTATACAACTTCATAAGCATAAGCGTTGAAAATTTGCTTGGCAATCATACTTAACATCAAATTAAAACTGACTTCAGGAAATATTGAAATATTCACAAAAATGCACAAAACAGTAAACAGTTCAGGAACCAAAACAGAACATAAACAACTTTCGAGAAGCCAGGCGCCAAAGAAAATCATGATTATACATATATGAAGACAGTACTATATTTGACTACTATCGTAGATTGCCAGAAATGACGCCTGCGCTATTCCGATTTTTGCATAACTTTAGACCTAAAGATGAAAATTATCAACTTTCTTATCCTTATGATTATCGTTATGTTCTTGAAAGTTCTTATAAACGCGTTCATAAGAAACCATACGTTCAACTTTTGTGTCTATGACTAAAGTTATGCTTATGCTTATGAATGTGTTGTATAAACCAGGCATCAATAACATTTCAAACTCTCAATGATGGTCAAATGGTTGTCAATGGCAACACAACAATCAACATTTGGTCGCGTTCAAAAGACGGAACAGTTACCGCTACGCTCTGGGAGCGCTCTTTGGCATCTGACAGTTGCCTGTTGAGTCTTATGAGACTTCCGCTTTATTCATAAGAAGGAGCGGTAACAGACGACCAATAGAAACGACGACATGCATTGGCGTCACTGTAGTTTATCGAGTCACTGTAGACTACCTAGACGTAACGTCATCCGAGAAGTCACGAACTGTCAAATTACAATTTCGAGGCCAAATAAATGCGTTCCCATTGAAACAATGGGTAAAACAGGTTTTTGTCGCTTTCCATTGTTTTTATATTCACAGGTACCATAGTGTTGGGGTTAGGGGTGAACAATCCCATTTTTTGTAGGGTACTTTTTTCACATTTGGATATTAGGACATGATACCTGAAGATTTTTACGTCAAAACGTAATTAACCGTTGATTACGTTTGGAGTGCTGGTGGTTTCGTGGTATTATTCGTTTTTTTTCTGTTTTTTTCTCATTCCACGCAGTTTTCAACGTCATTTTTTCGCTGCATCGTTGATTGATGTAATGATTATTGATAATGTCGAAAAGTGAGAGTGAGTTAAACGAATCCGCTCTTAAAAACCTTAAATAGAAAAAAATTAAAAAAGTGAAAGGGAAAAAAAATTAAAGTGGGCACAGTCTAGTCGAAAAGAATCTTTTTATGGTTGTTACGTTCTTCTGCTGATAAGGTATCTTAAATTATTTCGATAGCAATATTTTTACGTTTCAATATAGGTTCAAATACTTTAATTGGGAGATAATTAGGAAGCAGTTAACAAAACGGTTTTTTCCAATTAAACTATTAAAAACAATTTTGCCTATATACAGGGTGTCCCAGCAAGGGTGGCCACCGGCCATATCTCGGAAACTACTGGACCTAAAAGTTCAGGAAAAAAAATATGATCACTAAAGTGGCCACGAGAAAATGCTGGAAAATATTTTTAACTTCGAAATTTTGCCGCTAGGGGCGCAATCAAAGCTTAAATATTAAAATTCGAAATTTCTCCGGAAATTCACAGATTGAGGTATATCTTTATCAACATGGTTAGAAAACCTAGACAATTTCACGTCTTTTTGGTACAGGGCTCATTGGCGTACCGATCTTCGTGTGAGTAGGGGAAGGTAGTGAAAATGTAATTGTTCAAGTGGCTGTAACTTATAAACGACTTGTCCGATTTTTTTGCGTATAGACTTGTTTGGAAGATAAATGTGAGTACTTTCGTATATCGTATCCAGTGATGCGTGATTGTCTCCAGAAAAGTTGCTAGAAGGGGTAACTTGAATTAAAAACAGTGTTTTTCATTTTACCGCAAAAATTTTAATGGTATGGTATAATTCTGATAGTAATAACTAGTCCAAATTATGTAAAATTTATTGTTTTAAGGTTTTTAAGGTTTTTTTTTTAAGGTTTTTTCTTGTAAATTTAATCTTCATTTCGATTCTGTTATCAGAATTATACCGTACCATTTAAATTTTTGCGGTGAAACGAAAATAACAGTTTTTAATTCAAATTACGCCTTCTAGCAACTTTTCTGGAGACAATCACGCATCACTGGATACGATATACGAAAGTACTCACAACCATGTTGATAAAGATATACCTCAATCTGAGAATTTCCGGAGAAATTTCGAATTTTAATATTTAAGCTTTGATTGCGCCCCCTAGCGGAAAAATTTCGAAGTTATAAATATTTCCCAGCATTTTCTCGTGGCCACTTTAATGATAATTTTTTTTTCCTGAACTTTTACGTCCAGTAGTTTCTGAGATATGGCCGGTGGCCACCCTTGCTGGGACACCCTGTAGACACATTTAAGTGTTTATAGAGAATTCTGGATACAAAATCTCCATTACTTTCAATAAAATTGGCAATGACAGTGACTCCTCGGGTGACACATTCGCCAGAACATGAAGGCTTTTTTTGAATATGATCTGGGATATCCATTTTCACCAGAAAAACTAACCCCGCCTAACCAAAACGGAGCCAACATAACCCTAACTCAAAACTAACCTGAAAAAACAAACGTTTTCGCCCCAAATCTCGTGAATAATCTGTTTTTTGTTCTCAAAAATGATGAAAAAGGCGAACTTTTGACTGCGCAAGAGAATTGATGTTCCTTATAAGCAACAAAACGTACCTATGCCAAAAATATTGCATATAATGCCAAAATCGCAGAAAACCGTTTTGTAAATGATTACCGATAATAACAGGCGAGTTAAAAAGGCATGTAGGTATGACCCAACCGCATTTTCTTCTACGTATGTTTTTGGGTTAAAATTAATTGTTGTGAATAATTACCAAATTAAATATTCTTTGGAAATACATATTTGATGAATATACATAGACAAATAATATTTATTTATGAAAACATGAAAAATCAGCTTCAAACTTTATACTGTGTGGTCACTCAAGTGTTCAACGTAAGGGATTTTTTTTTAATTAACACAACAAAATTAGCACAACCAAAATACAAATATTGCCGGAAGTTGGAGCATGTTCGATGATCATATAAGGTGCACTTAGAATGGTTGCAAGTCAAACAGCAAAAAATAAGAAAATTGTACAAGAGTAAAGTACCTACCCATATTTCGAAAAATTCGGCAAAATGTTATAAAGAAAAGGTGTTTAGAATTAAAGGTTATGCCTGAATACCAAATCATGGCCTCCCAAGAAAAAAAAATATATATTTTTTAAACATCTAATTATATCTCAAAAAAAAAAGTTTCTTTTATATTCACCCTAAACAGTTTCATAAATTATTCAAAAACAAATCAATTTCACATAACTTAGTTCAAGCATATTTGGAAAATTTACCTAAATTTTAAATTTTGTAGGGATTGTGATTCCCTTCATGTTTGTTGCAACAATATTAAACACAACTTTAAAATATCACAAACATTCTTTTTCACAAGGTAAAATTAATGATAATATGCATATTGAAAAACTCGCATATAAAGTGATTTTTTCTCATTTTGAATGTTTATTAAAAAATTGTACAAATTTATCGACGACAAACATGAAAACCTAGTAAATTAATCGCAGATACCCATGGAAAAAACAAATGAGGATTAAAAGTAAACATTATGAACATTATGACAGTTCGGTGACATCAATTTTTCATTCTTGAATGATAATTATGGTTCGTAAAGCAAGTTTCTTTGATTTTAAATGCCACCTCTAAGACAGTTAACGTTAGCCGAAAATATTCTGCCTTTTTTTGTTTTGATATGTGGAGATAACTATTAAACAGTGCGTGAAGCAGCAGATATTTTCAATGGACGACATCCAGACAAACAAGTTCACTATTGAACTGTAAGCAGAACTTTAATTAATTTCAAACAGTCTGGGTCTTTAGACTATGACTATAAAAATCATCGTACCAAAACTGTATGTAATGAAAAAAACCAATTAGAAGTACTTCAGGCAGTTGTTGAAAATCCTAGAAAATCCACTCAAGAAATTTCTGCTTATACGGGGGTAAAAAAAATCTCTGTTAAGATTCTAAAAAAAATAAATATCATGCCTATAAGCCGACGTTTATTTGCACGTTTCAAGAACGGAACTATGACTTCTGCACTTCGACCACATAAGTTACAACTTATATGGCCGAAGCTTCTGCATGTGGATTCAAGGACAAATAGAAGATCAACGTGATTTCCATAGACACATTATTTTAGCGGATGAATCAATGTTCACAACAAATGGCGTTGTCTCTTCCCAAAATAGTAGGTGGTGGTCGGACGAAAATCCAAATTTTGTCATTGACAATAAAAACCAGTATTACCAAAAAACCAACGTGTGGTGCGGCATTATTAACGACAAATTAATAGGGCCATTTTTTTTCCCCAAAGGTCAACTGGTGCTACCTATTCACAGTTTTTGGAAAACGAACTGGCGGATGTTTTGGATTATATGAGTTTACAAGAACGACATAAATTATGGTTTGTACTACATGATTGATGTCCTGCTCATTCTGCCAGAATCTGAATGGTTAAATGGGGAATTTGGTGATAAATGGTTAGGACGAAATACCGATCCACGGTGGCCTTCTCGTTCGCCAGATCATACCCAATTAGATTTCTTTTTATGGTGCTATTTGAAAAAAAAGTTTACAAGGATCGACCACTTAACAATGTTGATGAGCTTGAAAATTCAATACAATTTCATTGCAGAAATATTCCAGCAAATGTATTGCGATCCACTCTGGGTGAATTTTATGATCGGACAATTAGATGTATTGAACGAGAAGGTGGACAGAGACGCGTCGATAATTTTTTTAAACAAAATTTTATTTAAATTTTTTTGATAAACATTAAAAATTGAAAAAAAATCACTTCAAATGAGAGTTTTTTGATATGCATATTATCAATAATAATGTCTTACCTTGTAAAAAAGAATGTTTGCGATATTTTAAAGTTGTGTTTATTATCGTTGCAACAAACATGAAGCTTGTGATTTCCTTAAAAAAATTAAAATTTAGGTACATTTTCTAAATATGCTTAAATTTGAACTAAGTATGCAGTTATATAAATCAATATTCGCACCGCATATTAAACAGTATTTGTTGCTCTACAAAATTTTACAAATAATTCAAATCAAGATAACTACTCACAGTTCAATCAAGACAAAATACAGTCTATTTTATAAATGATTCGCTGAATTTATTATAAACTCCCAAATGAAGTAAAAAACTTTGATACTTGTATTTGCATGATTTCAAGAAATTTCTACAATTCCATGTTAACAACATGTGTAATAATAATAAATTTTAATAATAATTATCTTCTACACGCTCATTCTTACCTTGCTACTTGTAAACTGATTTTGTCTTTTTTTAACACAATGTATTTATTTTCATTATTATACCATGATAATATACACAAGCTTTTCAATTTTTTCACGTTTCCGTGTTTGGACTTAACACCTTCATTCATTAGCCAATTTTATCATTACGTACTATATCTACTATATCATTTATTTGTATGATTGATTTATGATTTTTATTGTAACTAATTTATGCTAACGCTGCTAAAAAAAGAAATGCTTTACTTCACTTCACGCAGTGGATCATTTCTAATAGACATAAGTGCAATGAATCGAATTCAATCAATTGTTATTTTTAATAAAGTGTGTAAAATATTGTTGTTTTATTGTAGCATAATATGCATATGATTATGTGAGATAATTTTAGAAGTTTGTCTCACTAAGGTGTTTACTCCGATTGTATTTTGCCTTTATTGAGTCTACAGTACAATAGTATACACTCCCCGACAAGAAATTCCGGTCAAGAATAATTTGAGTCAAATTGATATCCCTATAACTTTTTCATTTGTTGCCCTATGCCTTGAGGTATCACCCTTGATTTTGGTTTTGGAAAAATACTAATGGCTTGGTCATTATACAGGAAGGAACGGAAGCTACTTTCTTACCCTGAAGTTCTCAACACCCTGTGGAAAAAATGAGCGGCAAAATTTAGCTCCATTATATTCCGTTATGAAGTGCGTTCATTTCTCAACAGAATGTTTTTTTGGTCATGTCAATATCTACTTTCTGGAGAAGATACAGATGTTTAAAGAAAATGCTGCAGTTTTCCGATACTTTATCAACAATGAATAAAAACCCTTTTATAGACTGGCTTGAACAAATGTTCTAGAATTAATAGCGCGTATTGTCATCTCTTATCACTATGACTTCTGCCATGCGCATGGCATGCTTTTGATGCCTCTTGAGAAATATTTGCAATTTTTCAAGAAGGGCTTCTCGCAAATCAGACATAGTTTTCAGATGTCTCTTGCGAACATGTTTACCGAGCATACCTATCTCATGTGTTCAATTTCTCATTTTCAAATAATACAAGATCTGTACGGCCATGTAGTGATACCGCTGTCCATACCATGATACTACCGCCTCCACAGAGTGTTCGAGCTGAACAATTTGCCCAATATGGAACATTGGTTAAATTGAGACAATATGGAATGTTAGAATATTTGTTCATGCAAGTCTCTAAGAATGTTTGGTTCATTGTTGATAAAATATCGGAAAACTGCAGCATCTTCTTTGAACACCTGTATCTTCTCTAAGAAAAATAAATATTGACATGCCCAAAAAAACATTTGGTTGAGAAAAGATCGCACTTCACAACAGAACTTGATGGAGCTAAAATTATTGCCGCTCAATTTTTCCAAACGGTGTTGAAAACTTAACGGTAAAAAAGTAGTTTCTGTTCCTCCTTGTATAATGACCAAGCCATCAGTATTTTTCGAAAACCAAAATCAACGGTAATATCTCAAGACATAGGGCTAAACCTCATGCAAGTCTATAAGAATGTTTTCATTCATTGTTGATAAAATATAAAAAGACTGCAGCATTTTCTTTGAACATCGGTATCTTCTCTAAAAAAGCAGATACTGTCATGACCAAAAAAACGTTTTATTGAGAAAAGATCGCACTTCGCAACAGAATATGATGGAGCCAAATTTTGCCGCTCAATTTTTCCACAGGGTGTTGAAAACTTAAGGGTAAGAAAGACGCTTCTGTTCCTCCCTGTATGATGACCAAGCCTTCAGTATTTTTTCAAAACCAAAATCAAGGGTAATATTTCGAGACATAGGTCTACACTTTGTTAAAATTTTTCCCAAATTCGATCAAAAATTAGAAAAGTTACAGGGATATCAAATTGACTCAAATAATTCTTGTCCGGAATTTATTGTGGGGAAGTGTATCTAACGGTTTCATATGAGCATCTTTAGGATCTTTAAAATGCATGACCTCACTTGCGACACTTGGACATCCAACGGTAACATTTAAAACAAAACCCGAATCACAATTTGAAAAGTGGACCACTTTCAATGCATTGCGATTCGTCCCCTAGTTACAGTCCTCCATCCATAGTCATGATGAATGGAGTATAAAAAGAAAATCACTTTTTGTAGGTCGACGTGTCCACAAACCTCTCGTTGAGAAAATAATATGGTACACTAACTTGCACAAAAAATGCGTACAGTCTGTTCATGGCTTTGCTGCGGTCACGTCACAGTATTTGACGTTCACAAAGAAAAATAAAGATCATTTTCATTGATATTGGCGAGCTCATTCCACGCATTAAGAATGGCACCTAATAGTTCTGCCTGATTCTGAGCTGAGGCTTCCAGTTTCTTTGGTGAAAAGTTTTTACCTATCGTCAACACACATTTTCCATCGGATTTAGATCTGGTTATTTAGTTATTTAGTTAAAATAGTTTTTGTTACCGACCATAGGTCTTCACTGAGGCGCGTAAGTATTAAGTATTTGTGTTTTCAAAAAAGTGGATAATAACAATAATTGTCTCGGCATATTATTGCAACTGACAAAACATGACGTTTACTTGTCACCTTCATACACTGCTCAAACCAAAACAATTTTATTTCAATGTACCGGGTTAGTATAAACTGACACCCCCCTAACATTTTTATTTTTTATCGTACAGCAAAATAGAAAATACTGACTTCAAGGGGAAATTTTTTCCAGTTTAAATACCATTTCTTATTTTCTGTAACCGCAAAGCTATACGGGAGGGCGACAAAAAGTTTTTTTTTAATGGAAAGCCCAAATTATTTCTTTCCAGAATGAGGGATCTTACTTTTCTGATTTCAAAAATGCCATATTTGTTGACATTTCGTTCAGCCGTTTTCGAGATATTTAGTTCCGAATTTCCACCAAATAGGCCGCTACATTTCGCTGCTACAATAATCCCTTTATGGCAACTAACGACTTTTTGAAAAGTTGGCCTTGGATAAAATGAAAACAATGTTTTTGTTGATCATCTTTACTCAAATAATAGTGATTTGCTCATTCGTTACTTATTATTCGAAATGGAGTTCTCTGTGGCAGAAAATAGAAAACGCAGTGGATCATTTTGGAAATCAGTGTATAAAGAGTGAATTAGGCAATATGGAGAAAATTTTCACTCTGATTAGTTTTTTTGTTTTTGTATTGTTCTCTGGTTTCTGTTCTTTTGTAATTTTTATTATAATTCAACTTTTGATTCATCAAGATTCTGGGAGAAATCATATTTTTTGATTCGCTCCTATGATAACCATGGCCAACTTTACAAAAAGACGTTAGTTGCCATAGAGTGATTATTGTGGCATCGAAACAAAATTATCAAAATAAAACTTAACGGCCTATTTGGAGGAAATTCAAATCTAAATATTTCGAAAACGGCTGAACGAAATGTCAACAAATATGTTATTTTTGAAATCAGAAAAGTGAGATCTTTAATTCTGGATATAAATAATCGGGGCTTTCCATTAAAAAAAATCACTTTCTGTCGCTCCCCCGTATAGCTTTGCAGTTACAGAAAATAAGAAGTGATATTTAAACTGCAAAAAATTTCCTCTTGCGGTCAGTATTTTTTATTTTGCTGTACGATAAAAAATAAAAAAGTAAGGAGGGGTGATAGTTTATACGGTGTCACCCGGTACGCAATGTATGTGCAATTTTGTGTACATTCGAAACGACTCAAGCAATTTTTTTTTAAATTCTAGAGTTTTGTTCTCTTCTATGCAAAAAAGCGCAATACTCCAAGCAGTTGTTATGAAATCGGTTGATTTTTCATTTTTCTTAGAGTTTATACAGGGTGTAACAAATTCGAGAATACAGAGTGCCACAGATTCGAGTACATGCATGGAGATCTCAGTTTTTATAAGAGATACAGGGTTGGTTAAATGGATACAAAGTTGCGCATTTTCATGCTCAAGAAAATGCCATTTTGAAATTTGAAAAATTCCGACCACTTCCGAAGATACTCGAAAAAAACGATATTTCGCAAAAACGTTTTTATTATTTCCTGCGTTTGTTTGAAAAGACATTTTAAAATAAATTACATTTTGTCATTGCCACTTTTTCTCCTCTACAAGATGGTGGTATCAAATTGAAAATCTGACGTTTCGTCTTAGAGCTGCCATCATCAACTTGATTTTTGTAAGTACGGACGTTGATTTTTTATTTTATTTCTAGTTATCTTATGACATCCTTGAGGCATTGAGGCAATTAGATGAGGGTGTAGAGCATAAATCTATTAAAAGCTATATGGTAAACAACTGCTTGATACCACAATGAGATAGAAGACACCACTGTACTGTATATTTTTCGCATAAGTTATCCTTTTCTATAGATCGATTCCATGTGACGTGGAAAACATCTGATTCCTGAAAAAGCACGTTACACGTTTACAGTAATTTTTTTTTTTTTGAAGTACAGTGACAGTTCAAAATTTTGAAGTCGTCAAGGTTGTCAAAGTCACGCTTACGCCAAATTCAATGTGGATGGTAGCATATGATTCCCGTTTTCAAAGCGGAGATTTGACAGTTCCACTTCGAAATTGAATTGAATGTACCTAATTCAGACATAACTTCAACCGTAAATTCTCAAATATGTCACAATGATTTTAATGTGTCACTTTCAGGAATCAGCTGAGATTCGTGTCGTACTTGGAAACGATCTATTAACTGGGTCCCAGCTGCTAATGCGCTTGCGTTAAAATACTATTTTTCTATTGGCCGCCTAAATGTTTGTTGTAACTTTGTAACCATAGTAATTATGAATATAAGAATAAGACGGTTTTCGTCGATTTGCTCGGCAGGTTTCCAAGATAGAGATATAAGCCCGGGTATATTCACATAATAAGGAAAAAAATCACTTTTAAAATATCCAATAATATACTGATAAGTAGTACCTTTAAAATAATCATTAATTTGAACTTTTTCACAGATGTGTATTGTTTTCCTGATTACAAATTGCCTGGCAGTTTATTGATGAAATATGGTATCAAATAAAATGATAATACTGTGAAGTGATATTCCCTCTTTTCTTTCTCCAGCATACAAGAAATAAAGATCGTGGCACCCATAATTATCACATTATCACGCAAAAAAGTGATAATCTAGATAGTCACTAGTCGACAGAAATTGAAGTAATCATTATACCACCGCCAAATAACCACGCAAAAGTCATAATAATTGAAGCACAAACACAAACATGAATCAAAATTATTGAAAACTACGTCAAAATCAAAAATTCAGACGGCAAACAATCAATTGAAACTCCAAAACGCTATTGTGAACAAATACGATGGACGCCATATTTGGATCGTCTCAACATGTCACGACGACAATCAGCCAATAAGAACTGCACGTTCTGGGCAGGCGCAAAAGACGGCTCGGCCCCTAAAGATGAGACTTATGGGGATGTTACATGCCAAAATATATACATCCATCTCATGTCAACTTCTACTGTCGCTCGTTGTTCAAATGGGACGGTTCCCATATAGAGTTAATAGCTATGGTGTAGAGTAATGGGTAGCCCTAGCAACCTCAATATTTTCAATTATTATTCACCCATTATTGTTATTTTCAATATTTTGTTTAAATGGCAATATTTTTGAACACTTTCGCGGAAATTGATTTCGTTTTTTATAAGTATTTTTTTTTATTTGCAATGTCATTTGTGGATTTGATTTGATTTCTCTAACATTGTTATTGGATGTTATTTCGATTTTGGTTCAGTCAATTAGCTTTGTTTGGTTGTGCAGGTTTTCTCATAAGAATAACGTGTGGAATAAAAATGGATTTATGAACCAAACTGTGTTAGGGAGACAAGGGTTGCCTAACTAATTTTCTCTGGTGACACTTTTTAGATGAATATTTTTTTTCAAATTCTCGCAACAATCATCATTTTTTTTTTTCAAATACGCACCCAACTCTTTTAACTCATTTTTGAGTAACTCCTCCTGAAAATAATGATCATACTTATTTCTTCTTTTATTTTTTTTTCAATTTTTTTATTTTTTTTTAACTTTTTTCAATCGTGTAGGTTCTTTATTCAAGCTTGAAAAGTCACAGATTATTATTGTTACCATGACTACGATCCGCGTGACGCGTTCTGAATGGATCAAAACATTTTCTTGTGATAACTCCCGTATTAACTTTCTGCATTATTTCACAATGGCAAGTGTGACACATCATTATTTACAGGAAGCAAAGAGTTATTCAAAAATTAATTGAAAAAGTTGAGTTTGTATTTAAAAAAAAGTTGATGATTTTTGACCATGCCATCTTGAAGAGCTCAAAAAGTGGCAATGAAAATATGTCATTCGTTTTCATTTATCTCTTCAAATAAATTCAGGACAAAATAAAGGCATTTTTTGGAGATTTAAATTGCGCAACTTTGCCTCCATTCAACAGACGCTGTATATCAATTGGCTTTTTTGCCAAAAACACAAAAAAGCCAATTTTTACTGCTAAATCACAAAAAGACCAAGAATATTTTTTGAATTTGAATTAATTGTTTTTTTTAGGTTCCACTGACCACGGAAGCAGATTCGTTCGCAGAACGTTTGATATTGTTTAATAATAGACTTTTTTTCAGGTAATATAGAAGATCCGGTATATTAACACTATTTTGACGGTTTTTTTGATAGGGTGTGGCGAAATACCCAAAAAATCTGGTAATTCAAGAACGTGTTATCTTGTTCATGTTGAAAATTGAGGTTATGAAAATGTAAACAAAAGTAAACATCAAAATGTAATAGGTCTGTTCGTAGAACAATCACAAATCGGTCAGCGCTTCACCGATTGGTCAAAATAATCAGAAATAGTTTGCAAGCTGCAAATTCTAAATGCTGATTGGCTCTGACTGCTTCGTGATTGTTCTACGAACAGACCTAATAATTTCAGTTTCAGTATGGCTTCATGAGGAACTGGATTTGAGAAAATAAAGAATCATAAGATCAACTCTCAATTGCAACTGTGACAAAGGGAAAATCACTTGTTGTTTCTGTCGCGGCCCTAGAACTTTAAATATTTGCCAAATCAAAATTAAAATATAGTTCTTGTCATATTTGACGCGTTTTATTCAATACTCATGTGGAAACTCAATTTGAATCTCCCTGTATTCAAACTCCAAAAACCCAGTTATTTCAATGTTTCTTGTTAAAATTGGCAGAAAGTTTCAGTCATTCTAATCTCGAATGATATCGTACGTGACCAGATAAACGTGAAAAAAAACATTAAAAGGATTTATATTGATTATCAAGTCGCGATGTTCGTAAAATACATTCGCGACGAAGTGGCGAAATATGAAAACCTTCGACATAATTATTTTCATATAAGATGACAATGTTGAATTCACTTACTATTCAAATGTCATTATCACTTGTTTGGGAACAGTTTAGTTAAATTCTGAACACGTGACACGAAGTCTTGTGTAGGAAATAAGAGTTACTAATAATCCGTAACTACCTGGTGCATGCAAAGATTCAATTTTATTCCCTGTAATAAACTAAACATAGTCCGTGTCTTATGACAGATAGCTTTTTCTGATCTTATTCGTAGTGATATTTTGTGAATGATTACTTTCTAGGTCTATCAACAATATTATGGCTTACAGCGTAGAAAAATAAAAAAAGGGGAATGTTTACTATCTTTTTTTCAATCATCAACAATAAGGAGATGAAAGGTGTAATCAATCAATTCCCGTCCTATGTGTAGTTTATTAGATAGGGAATAAAACAAAAATTGTAAAAATCAAACATCTATTTTTTAATAAGTACTACATTATTCATAATTATAATACATGCCTTAGCTTTCCCTTTTACAGGCGTAGGTTTTTCAATCACAGGGGCAGACTTTTCAACAACTGGCGGCTGTTGTGGGATTTTTTCTTGTTTTTTAGGAGCTGAAACAACAGTTGAACTTCCAGGAGGTGGGATTGTGATGGATGATATGATATTGACACTTTTGTTTCGAAGAGACGTTTTGACTAGAGAGGGAGGTGAGAGCAGTTGGGATCCGTCATGTCCATGAATTTTCTTTAGTTTGTCAGCTGTAGAAAATCGTGTTTGCATTATAAACACAAACAAATTTCAATTTAATGTACGTTATCAATGTTGATGTTTCGAAAATGTCACTGAAAACCATATTATAACTGGAAAATTACATCATTGATATCGTGCATGTTTTTCAATGAGTAAATTAATGTAAATATACAGGGTGGTGCAACCAAGATGGGGTAGACGGTTGTGGGAAAACGGTGAGGAAATTGGATAATTTTTTTTTGGTACATTATAGTTAGTCAAAACGACTATGTTTTAAAAATATAGCCATATTACAGGGTGCCCCGAAAAGTTTGTGGCAAACTTGACGTGTATTTTTTTAAATGGAACATCCTGCATATAAGAATTCTAATCATTTCTCCTATCTCGGAACACGCTGTATATTTTATTTCCATCTTAAAGATAACATCATTAGCTCTCCCAAAAACCATACATTATTATACCCGCGAATACAAAGTTTCCTCATTGTACTACAAACTATTACCCAGTTTATAGAACTATAGGTGGCCATGCATGAAGCAATGACAACATCAGTAATTAGTTGATTAACTATTTAGCAATTAATCAATTAATCAATTAATCAAATAATTAGCAAGTAGGTTTCCAAAAGTTTTTTTTATTCAAATTATTGTGGCATTGACACTTTACTTGAAAATAATACATTATGCTTTATTATACCACCGAACAAATAACAATAAGAAGGCTCACTCTTCACTCTATTGTGTAGCAGCATCAAGAGACAGCCCGCCGAGCCATTCGGAAGAACAGAACATACGTGCCCGATATTTGAAAATCACGAGTTGACAGCGCTTCTCATAATAAACTGATAACGTCGGTCGTTGAACAGACTGGCATTCTCGGACCGGGTGGACGGTGTATGGTGTTGGGAACATCGGGACTCCTCGGGTCGGTTTCGCGCGCTTGGCAGAATGATCCTTCTTATTGTTGTAGTTGAAAATCATCCATTTTCTCAAAGAGGGCCTCTTATAAATTGAATAAGTAGAAAAACTAATGTCTTTAGGCCTCAAATTTAAATTTGAGGCCTAAAGACATTAGTTTTTCTACTTATTCAACTTCTTATTGTTATTTGTTTGGTGATTATACGTAGTGGCTTTGACTAGTTATCAATATTTGGTTTCATTCGTGATATTGTAATGGCTTCATAGCCACATAATTTCATAAACTGAATGAATAATGAATGATGAAACTTTGTATTCGAGGGTGATTTCTGAAAAAACTTATGATCAGAAAGGTATAATGTATGGTGTTTTTTGAAAGCTTAAGTTATCTTCAAGATGAAAATATAATATACAGGGTGTTCCATTTGAAAAAAAATTGTACAGGTCGGGTTTGCAGAACTTGACCATCGTGTATAATAACAACTAGTTTTATTTGAAATGTTTGTGATCATTGTGTTCAAGGATTAGTAATGTTTTATGGGTCAGTTGGTTTTTCGATACTTTTTTCCAATTTCGCTTAAAAATTGTCCAACTATGAGGCCTTTTTCAACTTTGATCACCTCCCATTCCTTTATTATAAGTCTTAGACCCAACAAACCATCTCAAAATGATCGTACGAGATAGGAGAAATAATAAGAATTCTTATATACAGGGTGTTCCATTAAAAAAAATACAAGTTTAGTTTGCCACACATTTTTTGGGACACCCTGTACTATGACTATATTTTTGAAACATAGCTTTTTTGACTAACCATAATATACAAAAAAAAAACAAATTCCTCACCATTTTCCCAGAATCGTCCACACCATCTTGGTTGCACCACCCTGTATTAGTGACTTACCCAGTTCATCATGCCCAGTTGAAATAGGGTTATCTTTTTCCAAAGATGATAATGCCGTATAGTCGTGGTCAAGTCTAATGTTATACAGATTAAATGCAACCAAGTTCAGATCCTCAGGACTTGTAATAACATCTGGAAAAAAGTTGTGCTAGTAATCAATTAAATATAAAAAGAAATAGAAAAAGTAGAGACTGTCATCCACTCTTTGTGTAAAGAAAAATGGCTTTTGTGCTGAATAGTGCCTGTTATAGAAAAAAAAAACTGGTTTTGTATCATATCGCATCTTTTTGTGTGTGGCCCAGCTATTCAACTTTTTCCTTACCTATTATTCCCAGAAAATTTTCTGGCAATTATTATTGTGTGGATTGTTTATATGATGTCGATTATAAGAAAAAAGTGATAATTTTAGACTTATTAATATTATATCATTATACAGGGTTTTTCACTTAAAACCCTGCATGCCAATATCTCGAAAACGAATATAAATATTCAATTTCTGTGAAAAGTGTTCACTGTATGGGGTCAAGTAGATATTTTTCGCAGTTTGAAAAATTCGACGCCTATCGAGAGCTAAGCGCCGCGACGCGTCTAAAATATAAATCGATTGCAGGGAGTTTGAAATTACGAGCAAGCGAAAGTACATGTTATTTATAAACTTTTTTGTTATTAAGTCGAACTCATTCATCTTACTCATTTCTGAGTTATACCGGTTTATAGTTAACATGTCTTGATTGACAAAAAATGCGATTACCGATGATTTTTACAAGAATACTAGTCTCAACTTCTGTAAAAAGTAGTCAGTGTATAGAGTAAAGTGAATATTTTTCAAAGTTTAAGAAATTCGACGCCTACAAGAGCTGAGCGTCGCGACGCGTCGCGAATATAAATCGGTTCCAAGAACTTTGAATTAACGCGCATGCGAAAGTCCATCTTATTAGTAAATTTTATTGATATTAACTTGAACTTATTTATTCTGATCCTTTCTGAGTTATACCGGTTTAGAGTAACCATTTCTTGATTGACAAAAAATGCGATTACGGATGATCTTCACAAGAATTTTTTTTCAAAAAGAAATTTGTACTAAACCAGTTCAACTCAGAAATGATCAAGATAAATGGGTTCCAGTAAATAACAAAAAACTTTAAAAATAACTTGTACTTACGCATGCGCATAATTTCAAAGTCACTGCAATCGATTGATATTGTTGACACGTCGCAACGCTTAGCTCTAAGTGGGCGTCGAATTTTTCAACATTGGAAAATATCTACTTGACCCGATACATTGACTTCTTTTCGCAGAAAATGAGACTAGCTTTCTTGTAAAAATCATCCGTTACCGCATTTTTGTCAATCAAGGAATGTTTACTATAAACTTGTATGACTCAGAAATGTGTAGGATAAATAGGTTCGAGTAAATGAAAAAAGAGTTTATAATATCGCCCCCTTAGTGCAACAACTAGATAACTTGAAATTCATAGTTTTGAGAAAATTCACTTTAATGATTCGAAACGCAAAAAAAATACACCCGTGGACTGATCAAACAGACTTGATATCTATACAATACATATGTTTCATATCAATTAAAGATTTGCTAATTTTGGACCCATTAGGTTTTATATCTTTGGTCAAAAACTTGAGATATATCTAGTTGTTGTTGGAAATCTAGTCTTAGAAATAAAGTTATGTATTTATAACCACTTCCAATTAAACCCAAATCACCTACTTAATACAACTTTATTTGGAAAGAAAAATTAACACACATTAGGAAGTTTGAATAAAACCTAGAAGATTGCTCACTCAAGACCACTTGAATGTCAGTAGCACTGATGTAATTTTCGGAAATCTCCATGTTTTGAGACTTTTTACATTGATCCCTTTGAAGTGGGAGATTTTCGAAAAATGCCTTATACATAGGTACTATGGAAAAGCTGGAAAATAAGGTCGTCATAATTTTCTTTTATAAGAGGTAGTTGATACAGACTCTAGGTTATTGTTTCTAGGGGATATACGACATTTTTATATCAACACTGTTTGAAAAGCACCGTAAAACAATTTAGCAACACAGAAATGTACCTGTTGTTTCGAGAACACTACTAGATATCTCATATAAAAACCAAAAAAAAGTACCGGCTGGAAACTCAATAACCCCAGTTCTACAACTAGATATCTCAAGAGCATACTGTATAGGTCAGATTTAGCTGGATAGCTCAGAATACGTAAATTTCGAGTTATCTAGTTGTTGCACTAAGGGGACGATATGTTCTTTCGTATGCGCGTAGTTTCAAAGTCCCTGCAATCGATTCATATTTTTGACGCATCGCGACGCTTGGCTTTAAGTGGGCATCGAATTTTTTCAACATTGGAAAATATCTACTTGACCCGATACATTGACTTCTTTTAACAGAAATTGAGACTAGCTTTCTTGTAAAAGTCATCCGTTATCGCATTTTTTGTCAATCATGAAATGTTTATTATAAACCGTTAAAACTCAGAACTGAGTAAAATAAATGAGTTCGAGCAAATGACAAAAAAGTTTATAAACAACACGTACTTTTGCATGCGCGTAATTTCAAAGTCCCTGCAATCGATCAATGTTTTCAACGCGTCCCGACGCTCTATTCGTTTCCGATATGTTGCCGTGCGGAGTTTTAAGTGAAAAGCCCTGTATATATATTATTATTATATCAACCCAAGACAACTTTTTGTTATGTCATTTAATATTTTGTTGACATCTGAAAAAATATGGAAGTGAAGGTAAATCAGTAGCAGCCGTGAACGTGAGAATAAAATTGTATTTGTTTTTAGTCCTGTTCGAAGGGGAGGAATGTAGAATTACCAGACTCCTACTGTGTATTAGACTTTAATATAATATGTTTTTGTGTGCCATTGTGAATTCTTGAACTTTCTCATCATAAAAAGTCAAATGAGTTTTTTTTTGCTGAAATCAAGGTTACAAAAAGCAGTGAAATACTATGGTGAAACTATTAATCAAATTGAAGTTTTGATGAAATCAAGGAAGAAAAAACATCCGTCTAGCAAAAATGGAAATTAATTTTCTTGGAACAACAACGATCCGGACTATCAAGGTGTGGTCCTAGGTTATAGACAGGGTTATAGACTCTTGCTACACTCACATATTTTTTGTTGGTATGAGGTTCGTTGATTTCGAATTGAGATTTTAAAATCACAACACCACAAGCTAACACAAACTAGCCAAAACTAACAAAAATTAGTAGCAGCGTAATCTAGGTATGTGATCAAAGAAACATTTTTTGTTGGACATGATTTGTTTGTACAGAGTAAGTGGAAATATTTCCGGTGAAAATATTTCCGTCGGTAACGGAAATATTGGAAATTTTCGAAAGGGGGTCGAAAATAATGGAAATATTGGAAATATTGAATTCGTGTTTCCTTATGCATTTAGAAGGTTTAGTACATTGCAATTACATTTACTGAGAAAGCTGGTCAAAAACTCATCAATTAGACAAAAAAATCACTCATATAAGTCTTATGCCGTATTAAAAATTGCATAGGCTCTGACAACATTCGCGCTTGGGCTTGATGCAGACTGAATACGAAACGCCTGAGCCGCTTTATTTCGCAACTGATTCCCGAATCAAAACGCGTTTGGATCAAATAATCACGTGACAGCGTAACATGCTCAAAAGAACGAATCATGTGACAATGAATCATGATCAGAAAAATCGATTCGAAAGAATGCGGCTCTGATTGAAGCGCACGGCTGACAATTGGGCAAGTGACAGTGATGACATTGAGATTGGGATTCCCATTCTCCATATACCTATAAAACTATAGGTCTGTTCGTAGAACAATCACAAACTAGTCAGAGCCAATCAGCATTCAGCATTTGCAGTTTTCAAACTATTTCTGATTATTTTGACCAATCGATGAAGCACTGATCGATTTGTGGTTGTTCTTCGAACAGACCTTATACACGGACCGCGCCACATTTATCCCATGATACCAACACCTATATGCACCGTAGAAATCTAATCCGGATGAAGTCTTTATCGCGATTATATTCCATTTTTTGGATGCACCGCAGCGCATAAGCATGAATCGGTCGCTTAACTCTGATCGCCCCATTTTCTAGGCTTAATCGAAGAATTTTAACGAATTCTAACCTAGTCTTTGATTTGTATATGTTTTTCCTACAGATTTTGAGGTTCTGCGACTGAAGACAAAACTATGAGAGTGAAATATCAACGGAGGATTATTTAGATTTTTAAAAAAATCATCGATTGGAGTAGGATTCTTTTCCAATTCCAATAGTAGTCAATGGGTACTATACAAAATAGATCTCAATATCAAGCAATATTTATTGCTCCACAATACACTCATAATTTGATAAAGCGAATTGCTCAATAGAATATTGAATTGAATAGGTACCTATTTTTGTAGGTAGGTACAAAAAAAAAACAGTGTACCTATCACACTCTGATATCTACCGCATAGGTAGATATCAGATTGATTATGACATATATATACACATCACCATATGACAAAATTAATGTCATATGGTGATGTGTATTTGTTGTTTTTTCTGGTTCCGGTTCTATGTTGTTAATAAGTTTTTACACTGTGAAATGTTATCGTAACATGGACTCACCTACACTGAATTTTCAGGTAACATTAAGAAATTATTTGTTTGTCAAGTTTATTTATAAAAAACTGTTCCATTATAGTGCTTGAAAAAGTGACAATAAAGTCGCGAAACGTCGCACAGAAATAATTGTGTAGTTGGTCTTTTCCCTCGCCCCACGATTATTTGCCTACATACCGTAAATTGGGAAACAAACTTCAAAAATTTCTTATTACGTCAATGTTCCCACCACAAAAAGACGGTGTTATCCACATAACCCCTACAATATAATGGAATTAATGGAAACTGCAATGATCAAGGTTGTTGGAGTGTTTTGACGTTATAAAGTGGCGCCCTACAATGGTTGTTTGGATGACTCCATAAACCACATGACAGGATATGGTAAAGCAGAAATCTACATCAGCATACAGTGCCATCTGCAGATTTCTTTTACAGTTATATTTCTGCGGCAATTTCAAATGCTTATAATTTGTTTGAGCTTTTGTTCCTGGTTTTAAAATAGGTATGTTTATTTAACCCAAATTACGAAATAGATTCATTTTCAATCAAAACGTTTTAAAGATAAATGGTTTGGAGAAAGTTGTTTTTATGGCGTTTTTACTTTTTTTGACTATGACATGGTGATAATATTCACAAGAGTTGAGGTATCTGGAATATTCGTTGTAAAATGTATCCACTATGGTTATTCTCATTCACCCAAAACAAACATTTTGAGATCAATTGGAGTGTCCAACTATATTTTCGCTACCTAGTTTCCGAGATATTTTCTGTACGATGGCAAGTGTTCCATTTAAAATATACGTGATTTTATCTTCTTGAGTTATTATTTTTTAAGACAACTAGGTTTCACAAAAATCAATAATATGTTGCTTTTTTCATTTACCTTCAAACGAATTAGCGGGCGGAGCAGCTAAGATAAAATTCCAACATCGGTTAAATAAGAATCACACCTTAGTAGTCATCACAAAATAACTTCCCCACAACTTAAAATATTCTTGAATTATGATAGAGTTGAAAAAAATATAGATTAAAGTATTTTTTTTTCGTAATAATTGGGTCAAAAAATACCATATTTTAAAACCAGGAGGATCCTGGATGGTGTGTGATACCAAATAAGATCTATAGATTTGTTCATGAAGTCCTATTCTGCAGTGATGGATTCCGCACTTCACAAATCCACTTTGCGAAAAGTTCCGCATTATCCTTAGGGAATCTATGTCTATTACTTGCTAAATCATGACAATTAGGAATCACACAAAAGCTGTTATATAACGACGCTTCTGATTACACTCCATTTTCAAAAAGTTCACTTCAACAAAGATGGAATTAATAACTTATAATAAGAACTTTTGACAATGAAAACTAGTTCTATGTTGACAACGAACTTTACTTATCAACCGATCAACCAATCAGGGACAAGGCAGCAAACAAATTCTAGCGCCGCGGTAGATGTTTGGCGAAACACATCTTCATGTATTACTGGTTGCTGGCTAAAAACATGTCACAAGTTGCCATTTGACTTTCCTTTATATTGTAGGTTTCTGTTTATATTATCAAAGATCACCCTGGAATGCATCTACGTCAATTCCTGAACGAAAAGCTGTGTGTGTCTAGGGTGCGCCCTTGATTATTCTGAACAGTTAGTGTTTGGATTATTCGAGTGTGTCGTTTCTAAACTCGCTCCTTGTAGATTCACCACCATATTCACCACTTTGTTCATTTTTTATTTAAAGTTACAATGATCAAATGTAGAGGTTGAAGGTTGGCAAAAAAAAATTAAATGCTATAAAGTGCTTGCTAATTGAAATGAAAAGATAAAATATTTGATTATAGACTTCATTTTCTCGATTAAAGAAGGGTTTTGCTCATCAATCACAAAATTATCATCACTGTCTATTCTCGAACGTTTTTTTTCTATCAAATCAAACACATTTTGAGCTTGGCAAAATAAAACGAATTAGTTCAATTTATGACTTTCGTAATAGAATATGTTTGCCAACCTTTAACCTACAATTTTGATCTGTCACTGTAACTTTAAATAAAAAATGAACTTTATGGCCGATTGTACCAACCTTTTTAACAGTTTTATATGCAAAACTGTCAAGTTGCGGGTTCCTTAGCGTTATGTGTTCCTGAAATAGGTTGGTGCAATCGGACATCATTGTTTTACGTTTGTTCGTGGATACTCTGTATATCCAAAGTCGAGTCCAAAGGGTCCAAAGTAAACAAAGCTATTGATTGGTTGTAATTATTTCAAACTAATGAAAGATGAACACACTTATTTTACACGATGACATTGAGGTTGAGCTTCAGAATTAATTGTTAAATATATTCAAATTTGAACTCACCTTCTTCATTAACAACTTCCATACTATCGGGTAGGTATGTCACATTATCAACAATCAAATCAATGCCCTTTTGTCCAATTTTATCAATTTGCATTATTTGAAGGTTTGTTGGTCCTGATTTAGCGCCTAGAAGAAAAATCATTCAGGATGATTACTAACCTGGATCAGAATATGGTGGGAGAGCAACTTACTCAGAAAGTTATCTACAGTAACTCGATCTGGGGTGACAGATCCATCTTCCCCGACCAATAACAATAAACTATTATTGTCCACGCCACCATGAACAATATCGGTTACCTTAACGATAGCATTTGCCATTCTTTATTCTTTTGTTTGGTTCAAGATGCCCCTGCAATTTTATGTAACAGGAAAAAATGATTTAATATCACGATTTGTGCAAGTAAAGTTGAATCAGCCAATTGCAAAAAAACAGATGGATAATGGATGAACTATCCTTTATTTAAAATGAAACAAATATTTCGCCATAAAAATTCAGTGATATCGTTAGCTTGATTTCCGGCATCTTCGTAGTTGATTGTTTATTGATTGCACTACCACTCACTTAAGGCGTAGTTTCGCTTCGCTGCTTGAACCAATTATTGAAGGGTAGCGTCTTTAGTAAACTTTTGATGTAGAGAACTAATCATTTATAACAATCCCAAACTAATTAACTATTTGCATTGCTTTTAGGAATTTTGATCTCCATCTTGCCTGTGTGTACATTTAACAAACACGCCTTATTACGTCAATGTCAATGTCCATGTCACTAACGTCAATCCAATAGCGTTTTCGATTTGTGATTCAGTGCGCACTGAGTGCAGTTTCTACAATCCATTTGATTGCAAGTTATATTTTGTGAAAGATGAAACTTCTTTTTAAAAACAAAATTTATTTAATTTTGGGGAATACAAGTTGGTAGTACAGAGGATGGCTTGAGAATGATCTTAAAATCTCACAGTTCTCACACAATCTTCAATGCATTAATTTTAATAGCTATAAACAGTCCTAAAGTATAAACACCTTAATTAGAAGAATCTCAAATGGTACATGGTCTATGCATTAGAATTATTAGTAGGAAAAAACAGTGATTAAGAAATATAAACATTTTAGTGATGATGTAATAAGTCCGCATTTTCTGTGGATGTAAAACTCCTCCCTCCTTTCCTTAAGCTGAACAAAAACGGGATGTTTTTTGTGAAGTGTTAGGGGTAGGTTGTGGTGGTTCATCTTCAGCTTCTGTCTTCTTCCAATACTTCTGGCTATTAGCTGGCAGGATCTTTTCTTTTTTCTTCCATGCGAAGATGATTAGAATGATAATAATAGCTATTGTGATGATTACTATTATAACTATTATCATTGTTGTCAGATTATGGTTTTCCACTGGATTGCTGGTTATTTGCTTCAATTGGTTCGCCATTTCATTC
Organism: Orchestes rusci; assembly: GCA_958502075.1. Lineage (NCBI taxonomy): Eukaryota > Metazoa > Arthropoda > Insecta > Coleoptera > Curculionidae > Orchestes > Orchestes rusci. The sequence goes on from OY293304.1 coordinate 51,411,015, forward strand.
AACTCATAGATTTGATTAAAATCTGGTTGAATTATATTTGGTGTTTCGAAGATCAAATTCTTGTGTTCTAGATTATGGAAATCTAGTTTGGGTCAGAAGATTAATGGTTTCCCTTCACTTATTCTGACGTCGTTGATGAACTTCTTGGATTTGATTTTGATTTCACATTTTCGTGGGATTTTGATGAGTGTTGGACTTTGAATTTCGAGGTATTGGTCGGTTTTGCATCTTGAGAAGATTGTTTCAGTAGTCATCGGTAAAACTAAAAACTTCTAGCTGCGTTATTTGTTGGCTTATTGATTCTAAGCTGTTGATCTTCAGAAATTGACAATCTTGAACTTCTTCCGCCTTCATAATTTTAAGTGCACAAGTGGCTGGAGAATTGAATTCTTCCGTGCAGTAGAAAGTTTCTTCCAGTAAAGGACAATTTTCATTAACAAATTGCGAGATTTCATCTGCTTGTGCCAGGAAATGGTATTTTGGGATATATGTGGTTCTATTTTGGATTATTGGGAATAGGCGATACAACTTAAGTCTATTTGATCTTGATATAGGAATGTGAATGGCGAAAATTAATTTTGATTTAGAGAAAGTAATTTGTGTTCATAAGAGTTGGTAATATGATAAAATGTTGTTAATTGATTTTTCGATTACTCCTTGTGATATTTTTAGGCTACAGTGTGTCCAGAATAAAATGATGTACGTGGGGATATCGGAAACTACAGGAGATACAGTATCGGTTAAATGGAAGAAAAGTTGCGTATTTGCGTGCCCAAGAATAATCTCACTTTGTTTTGTTTTGATTCGATACCGTAATGGAGATACAGGGTGAAAAAGAAAAATGGCCATTTTTTAAATAGCACAATATTTCGGTTATTATAAAAGATGAGGTATTGAAAATTTCTGGATCTGGGTAAGAAGATACGGTGATTTTGAAAATTGTGTCGAAAAAATTGTAGGCCCACTATGTTGCTTCCGGCCGAAGTCAACTTTTGTTTTTCTTATGGACACCATATTGGTTTTTCTAATTTCCAAAATCCTTATCAAAAATGCTTTCCAACCATGTATAACACATTGATATTTGGTTAAGCTGAACCCTCAAAAAAACATATTAAAGATTTAAGGTAGGTAGGCTGATATTCACGCATTTATTTTTGATAGCCTTGGTAACGGCAATGTTGATGAGTTCTCTAAGTTGTTATTAGCAACAGATAAATTATTGTGTGCTCAAGAAAAATTATTGATTTGCGAAATGAATAACTTTTCAAGTGATAGATATGATATGTTGGAATGCTTTATTCTTTGCCGCAGAAATGAAGCAGAAGCTGAAGAAATGTATCTGAATAAATATCCAGAAAGGCGACAACCGGGTAGAGCTACATTTAGGCGTTTGAAGAACAATCTGATAACATATGGAAGTTTCACTAAGATAACAAGAAATAAGCCCCCGGACGAAAATAAAGAAAATTTGGTTTTGCAAAGCGTAGTTGAGACACCTCGTACATCTTTGCGTCAGATTGAAGAGACAACGAATGTTCCTCGGTCAACAGCGCAAAGTATCCTGAAGCGCCACAAATATCATCCCTATCGTGAACGACCGTGTCAGGGACTCCGAGATGGAGATAGACTGAGAAGAATTACATTTTGCCAATGGTTTATGGAAACAAGTAATGCGATACCGAATTTTTCGACAAAAATCCTTTGGTCAGATAAGAGCCGATTCACTAACTGTGGAATTTTTAATAGAATTAACAATGTGTTTTGGTCAGATGTGAATCCACGGCTCGTTCGTGAAGTCAGGCATCAAGTGAGATGGGGATTTAACGTTTGGGTTGGTGTCTTGGGTACAAAAATTATTGGACCATACTTTTATGATCAAAACCTCAATTCTGAAAGATATTTAGCCCTTTTACGGTCAAAGATAACCGAAGATCTAATGAACATTCCATTAGCAGCTTTGCAAGATATGTTTTTTCAACAAGACGGCGCTCCACCTCATAATGGACACCTTATTACAGACTTCTTGAATGCAGAATTTCCGAACAGGTGGATAGGCAACCGGGGACCAGTAAGATGGCCTGCGAGATCCCCAGACATAACACCACTGGATTTTTTTGTATGGGGTCACCTCAAAAATCAAGTTTATTGTAAATCCTATGCAAATGTGGAAGAACTAAAGGAAGCTGTTAGAGAAGCTATTAATAGCATTACTCCAGAAATGTTGAGACATTCCTGTGAGGCAGTGTTGAGAAGATGCACCTTGTGCGTGCAACAGAACGGAGGATTATTTGAACACTTGCTCTAGTTTTGAAATTGATTGTGTAGTTTCTCTATTTATTTTCTAATGTTGATTATAGAAGTTTTCTTGTCAAAAATGTGATTGATTCGTCTATTGTCTCTCATCAAAGAGTACGTTACCATCAAGGTTATCAAAAATAAATGCGTGAATATCAGCCTACCTACCTTAAATCTTTAATATGTTTTTTTGAGGGTTCAGCTTAACCAAATATCAATGTGTTATACATGGTTGGAAAGCATTTTTGATAAGGATTTTGGAAATTAGAAAAACCAATATGGCGCCCATAAGAAAAACAAAAGTTGACTTCGGCCGGAAGCAACATAGTGGGCCTACAATTTTTTCGACACAATTTTCAAAATCACCGTATCTTCTTACCCAGATCCAGAAATTTTCAATACCTCATCTTTTATAATAACCGAAATATTGTGCTATTTAAAAAATGGCCATTTTTCTTTTTCACCCTGTATCTCCATTACGGTATCGAATCAAAACAAACCAAAGTGAGATTATTCTTGGGCACGCAAATACGCAACTTTTCTTCCATTTAACCGATACTGTATCTCCTGTAGTTTCCGATATCCCCACGTACATCATTTTATTCTGGACACACTGTATACTCTAGTTTTTTCTGATTTTGATGTAAAATACCCAATAAGCACAATTTGGTTCCAGCAATGTACCAGGAATATTCAGGACTGAATATGTATATTCATATGATGTTCCTAAAAACCATCGTGAACCTCGATAGAATATTGATGGAACATGAAATTTGTACCCTGAAGCTAGTTCCAACAATATTTTTTGAAAAACCCATTTAACATTCACTTTGTATTCTCCGAACTGAATACGAACCTTTTTATTCAAACCAACAGGAATATTCAAGGAACATGTCTTTTTGGATATATAAGGAATGTATTATTGCATGTAAAAATGATATCAAAAGAATGTAAAAAACACATGTTCTGATTGTAGCCTCGAACATACCTGGAATATTCAGAAGTTCATTAAAACTCGGGTTTACAAAAATAAGAAAATATATATTCTTCAAAACACCTAACCTTGTTGACTAGAAAAAAACAATACAAAACAAAACAAAATTATAAAAATGAAAACAGCATTCTTAAAATTAAACATAAAATGGAAAAATATATACCTCTTCTCTATCGGTTATATAGGTATATGAATCTGGTAATACACAACTAAAAGAATTAAAGAAGTCGTGGCACTCCATTTCTATCCTGATCAGTCTTTTTCTTCTCTTCGCGATCTTTACACCTGACCAGCCATAGTTTAATGTAGTTGACCACCTCCAATTCAGTTGCTCCACTGAATGACACTCTGACACTTTCTGTAAAACAAAATGACCTATTAATAGCCATACAACTTTTTAAAAAGAAATTGAGTATATCAATTTTATGCCTACTTGAATATTATTTACCTAGGATAGCTTTTGCCGTATTAAGATTTTTAAATTTTAGTTTTTTGTGGGCACCCTCCCAAGTGAATCTCATTCCCAAGTTGTTGTGGAATAATTTATACATGATTCTCCTGACAAGGTCTTTCACACTTGAGCCTCCAATGCGTGATAATTCATGAGACTAAAATAGAAAATATCAACTGTTTATTATCCTGCAAAACAGAAACTAGCTTACCAAAGAATGAATGTTTGAAATATCAGCTGAGAGCCAATCTTCCAGTTTCTGAAGGTCCTCTGTTTTCTCCATAGGAAATGAAGTTGATATCGTGTTCAGCTCTGTGTTTAGTTTTGTAGTTTCTTTCAGTTGTAGTGAATCTGACTTTCTCATAATTGTCTGTACAGTGTCCAGAACCATATCCACTTTTGTACTCATCATGTTTAATTCTGTGATGACTCTTTGTTGAAAAGCTGAAACGGATTGTTGTTATGATCTGATTTACTGAATAAGAGGTTCTGATACCTTCATTTTTTCTATGAATATGATTGCAACTACATTCTGTAGAGGCACCTGAACATCGTATTGAAGTGGGCTTTGAATAATGTGAAACTGGTGAACCGATAAATGATGAAGCTTAAATAAATTAAATTTTCATATAAAGTACCATCTAATTCATTTGTTTATACCTGATGATGCTTGTCTTACCGAGTTATCAAACGAATTTGAGTTAACTTCCTGGATGGGACTTGAGTCGTCCAATTCCTTGCGATTCATATTTTCAGGTCCTAAAATTAATAAGATTTTTAAAAATGAGCTTCCAACAGTTCCGGTATAAGAAATAACCTGATTCTTCATCGCCCTCTTCAAATCGAGATATCTTAAAATTTATACTATGATTGGTGTTCAATTGTGAATTTTCCGTAGCAGTTACCAGTTCATCATCAACCTGGTTCTCTAGAATGACTGGTTTCTTGGAAAGTTTTTCTGAAACATTTGAAAATAATAAACCACACTAAATTGCGTGCCAATTTGTTTCATAAAAAATAGATCTATGCCATGTTCTCTAAAAATATAATATGCAGTGTGTTCCATTTTCATTGATACCATTTTGATCAGAGGTAACTTTTTTTTTAATAATATGATTATTGAGCAAGTTTTTACTGTTTGGAAAAGAGAACAAAAGAAACACGATTTCTCAATATTTAACCCAACATATTTTTTTTAAATGGTATGCCCTATATATTTTCGGATATTTCGATTGTGAGAGTATTGAAATCTTTAATAATACCCAATTTTCATAAGATTTTTTTTCCATTTATTTTCCATGTTTATTTCGTATAATTCCATTTGAATATTATGTGATTGTTGACAACTTTTTCAAATAAAATTTTCCTTAAAAATTGAAATTAGAGGTAGTTTACTCCTGGGTGAAACTAACGTTTTTGGAATTTTTGAATCATGTTTTTTTTTTTGCAAGCAAAACTTCTTATGAAGAATACTTTTTTTCGCTAAAATCGATAATAAAAAAGTTTTTCATTTGTTAACTAAATTTGGGCACACGCTGTATAGTAGTGTATAGGGTATACCATTTAAAAAAATATGTTGGTTGCAAGCAAGTTCCCTAACAGTAGAAAACTTGCTGTATAACCATACAATCTCGTATTTTTTTCATTTCGATATCTCTAAAGACAAAAAAGCTAACTTATTTTTTTAATAAACTTTTACCTGTACTAGGACTAGATCTGTTTCGTTTGGCTAATTTAGGATATTCCACTTCACTATCAGAAGTCGAATGTGATGAATCTGATGAAGACTGATGAGATCTATATCGTTTAGTTTTGTTCTTTCTTCTTTTGTCGGGTAATTCCTCTGCATGGCTTGTAAGTTCATCAAAATACTCTGCCTTTTTGGCCTTTCGCAAAGCAGTCTTGAAATCGTCTACAATTTGATAATAAAATCAATGTACTCTATAGGTGCCAGATTATAAGTCTATTCAGTGAATTTTTGTAAAAAGATTATGACTAGTAGTTGATTTGTAAATTAATCAATCAACGATTTTTTACGGAGCTTTTTGTTTTTTGATCAAAATACCCAGATCAAAGTTTTGACTTACCATATCGCCCCAACAATTTCACCTTATAGGGCTGCCAAGTTTCTGTTGGTGAATATTTTTGTCTAATAAAGTCATGGATCTTATTCTTTGGGGTTCTAGTGGGTGGCCATAAAAGCACTCTTCGGATTTGTCAACATACCAGGAATGTGGGACACATTCAATACTCTCCTCATCAAGAAATCTTACCACACACCAAGACATTCTCCAATGTGGAATTTCAGTCAAGTACCTATTAAGACCCAAAATAATATAGGTACTAGCCTGGACTAGACATATAATAAATAAGTATATGAAATTTTAAAATCAGGTCACATATCATATCAATATTAAATGGGTAAAAACTGTATAATAATTATACTACCTATTTATGACTTAAGGCTAATATACAAAATTAGGTTTTTGAGGTTTTAAGATTAGTGTAGGTACAACAATGCTTTTCCTGTTCAATATAATATTGATTGTATCGTGTGAATTGATTTCAAAATAAAGCGATTTTTCCAATAACTGCCTGTCATAAATTCAGATTTTCTCTAAAATTTCATCGCAGGATGGCGCCACCCATACTGAAATTATTATCAAAATATTCCTCAAAAATTACTTATCACTACCTCAACTACCTGCGTTAAATATAGGTATTTTATGTCAGTGACGGAATTTATTTTGACATGGGCAATTTTTAGAAAAACGTTTTATTGAGCGTTTTAAACCTTATTGTATTTCTTCTATATATGTAATAATGGCAAACAAACAAACGATTTATCATATGGTAAAATCATACGTTTTCTATAAATATCTTCTACACTGAAACTTTCTAAAATGGAATGAGATAGTGAGTTTTGCTTTGTTATTAAAAATATGCCAATATCTGAAGAAGGCAGAGGTTTCTTGAAAAAAAATCTTTTTTTATATTTTTCTCCCAATGCTACAACGGCATTATTTAAAGTAACAAAATTCACAATTTCAACTATACTCCCATCCTTCATTTCTACAAAACGATCAGCCATTTTCGAAACATTGATTAAAAACTTCGTCTGGATCATTGTCTTATACTGAGGGGACCGACAGCCTTGTAGAAGGGGGCCATTATTATGTTCATAAATAAAATTAGCAGATCTTGTTAGATGATGTGTTTCTGCGACGGATATAAAATTTTCTTCCTCCGAGACTCTTCGAACTACTTGCTGGAGTGGTTGATTGTGCTTACGAACCATTTTTTTGAGTTTTTGCATGAAATTTTCGAATGGAAAAGCACTAAAGTTATCAAGAATGCCAAAATCTGAAACACATTCTTTAAGATGAATTAAATTATGAATATTATGACTAATAAATGAAGTTCCATAAATTTTAATAGCTTGATTGACAAAGCATTTCATTAAATCGTTTCCATATTCTAGAAAAGATTCATCTTCACAAAAATTTGTATTACAAAATATTGATGTTGCTACACTTAATGTGATGAAATTATAATATTTCTTAGATGGCAATATTTTCTTCAAAGCAACAATACCCGTATACAATAAAAAAAGTCGAAATTCAGTGGCTTTGAATCTTTTGCATTCAGTGAGAGGCCTACATTTTCTAGCAAACTCTTTTGGAATATAAAAATTGAATTTGAGTAAACGAGAATTAATTCTTTCGATGTCGAGATGTCTCAGTTTATGGGGTGGTTTGCCAAATACCCATCCAAAAGATTTACTACACAGAAGTCGTTTAGTAGCACCTAACAAAATACAATGCATATAATCAATAGGAACATTTTTAATCATATCAAAATGTTTAAGACTTTCAATCTCACTGTAACCAAGATGATGTTCCTCTTGAGAACGTTGACGAAAATCCGAATCTGTTCGAAGAGGAGCATTCAAATCCGAAAATGTCATAACGTTATTTACTAAGTCACCTTCTACTAGACATTTAGTGCAACTAAAATAGCCACTGTGTCCTTTAATGGACAACATGAATGACTTTGCTGGACAGTCATTTATAATCATCAAAATTCGGAATTCACATTTAATAACATCTTGTATGTTAATTCCATTTACACAAAGCTCATTTGCCTCATTTGCAAAATCCTTAAGAAATAAATTGGCATCATTGGGCTTTTGTTGACCATGAAATAAAGCTATAGGAAACACATGGCCTCTCAACCCATCAACTGATTTTACTTCACCAAGAATAGGCCAAAATTCTGATCTAGAACTGTGACTTAATGGTAAACCATCTATATTTACAGCAATATGGAATTTTGATTCGTTTGAAACAGAAAGTTTGTACTTTGAAATCAAGTTATTAATACTCCTGTGAATTCCGAAGTAGAAATATTTCCCTCCACAAATATGTTGAACATCTGTTTTTCTTGGACTTTTTAAAATAGTCCTAGGATCTAATGGAACTTTTATACCATTATCATTCAAAACTTGCAATAAATCTCTAAAAGCATTCAACGCAATATTATTTCTTATAAACCAAAGAGATAAGCTTTGGCAAATATCAACTTTCGGTAGAGTTTCCGAAAATTTACTCTGAAAAATTGGCTGGTTACAAGATGGGCTAGATGTTCCACTTGGATAGTGAACATAGTCACAAGATTCTAAAAATGTATTATTTTTTTGATGCTCCCACTGGTAATCTTCATTTATTCCAGTAATTATCTCAGAATTTTGTACAGCAACTCCGACTTTTTTCTTCAGACGATAATGGATAGCTCTTCGGTATGAGGATTTATACGGCATCTCCAGTTTTTTCTTACCTTGAAACTTGCAACTAGCAAATGGAAAGTAGGAAAACGGTCGGAAAACCATCCAAGCCGGTACAAGCGTCACAAACACTCAAACACAACACAACACACAACCACAACCAAAGTTATTTTTTCACTGACCTTATTTGGCAGTGGCTACAAGCATGAACTGTGGTAGACGTAAGATAAATTTGCATATTTACACTCTCATCTTTTATTATTTTTGAGATTCCGTATAATAGGGTATTGTATATTATTATTATATTAACTACTAATATCAACAAAACAGAGTACACATTATGACCATGAGCAAAGTTCGAGCGGTAGAATGGGGAATATAGCTCGTGAGAAGTGGGCATAACAACGTCTTATACATCCGACCCACCGTTCCCTTTATTACGTATTACATCCACCATCCACCCAACTGAAGGAGGATAGTTAGTATAATCGAGGCTATTGGCTGATATTCTTATCCTTGTCATCATTGTTATTTGTGTTCCCTCAGACAAGGATAGAGATGGTCAAGGTAAAAAGAATAATGGACGAGTGATGTAAGTTTTACATTCAATTTGTTTTCGGACTGGAACTGTCAAGTTTCCGCTTGGCAAACGAATATCATATGCTACCATTTACATTGAAATTGTGTTGAAAGTCACGTTAACGCAAATTCAATGTGGATGATACTATATGATTCCCGTTTGCCAAGCGGAAATTTGACAGTTCCACATCGAAATGAAATTAGATGTAAACCAGGCATATCATATTTCATTAGTAATTTCAATTTCATAGTTCATCATATCTTCCAAAGGCCCAAAGACCTCATAATTATAAAACATGTCGATTTTTAATTTTTGGCCATCCATAAAAAATTCTAGTTCCTACTTCAATCTACATTTTAATAGAACATTGATATTGATGTAATTGTAATGGCCGATTGCACATTGCACCTACTTAGAAGATACTTAACGCTAAGGAGCCCTTTAACTTCACAATTTTGCAAATACCAATATCCATAAATATTATTACTTACCTAGGTACTTATATTTTTTCTATGACTGAGTTCTTGAAAATTTAAAAGTGAGATTTTATGATATCAAATACCAAATTTAATGAATTAGGAAAATACTATAGGAAACAAATGTGTACACCTCGTGCTTTCAAATTGGAGAGAACCACCATATAAAGTTGACATTCTTCTTCACATAACAAACAATGTTTCGCTAATGAATACATTTCTTCATTTTCATGTTCCCTGAATATCCCTTTTCAAATAAAGATGAATGTTATTTTCATATGAAATACATATCACTTTTTGTCGAAAAAGAATGGAACTGAAATTGAATGAAAAAGGAAACTAATTGGAAGTGAAACTCTATGTTCCAGGAATATTAGTTTAATAAGTTGTATTTCATTTCGTTCGGGAATATTCCTTGCATCTTCAGTGAATAAAGTGTGTTTGTTGGGTAGTTACTGTTTTGTTGTAATTTTTAATCAAGATTTTTGAGAGTGAATTCAACTCTTTTACAACTTTGTTCTGTGATGTTTCTAGAGTTTCGATTGCTTTGTTATATCTTTCCGCATCGTCTTCGCCCAAAGTACCAAATAACAATTTACTTGCAGTACCGATGAAGTTTATTAATCCTCTTCTAGTTCTGGATATAAGTATGTGGATGTGAATTTTCCAATTTATCATGAGTGGTTTTAATCAGATACTCGCAGTTCTTCATATTGAACCATGTAGAAGTCCGTAATAAGATATTGGGTTTCTTCCTAACAACGTTGTATTCTTAATTCCCAAATATTCCTTTATTATTTTGAAGTGTTCCTCTATATTGTTAAGTTGATTAATTATAGGTTCTAAGTCTAAATAATGTAAAAATGTATGTTCATTATAGATTAGCTTTGCTTCGACTAATTGAATCGGAAGTATCGAATTCCGTAGAGTAGTCATTTGAATTTCTTCTTGGCCGTTGATATGGTTTATGACAAACAGTAACAGAATTACTGACAGCATTATTGTCTTCTGTCCGATTCCGAGATTTCGTCTGAAAAGAAAGTCTTTTTCTAATCCGGGGTTTCCTTATTATATTTTTGCAATATGTGCCTTTAGTCCTGATAATTTTATTTTTACTTTAATTTTTAATATTAGCTTGTTTAAATCTAGGTTTGTCCTTATTTCTATTCTTATTATTTATACAGGGTCCTTCATTAGTGCGTCGGGCAATCCTAGCGTGGTTATTTACAAAAGTAGAAAAAAAAGTTTTATACAAAAGTTGTAGAATGTGACTTTATGCATATTTTAAAAATATTTTCAAACATACAGGGTGCGTCACAAAAGTATGGCACGAAAAAGTATGATTTTTTTATATGGAACCCCCTGTATATTAATTGATATTCCAATTCTTTCTTCAATTTGGAACAAAAATTGTAATACAACTAATGTTCCTAAATTCAACCGTTATCGAGATATCGCGTTTTAAAAATGGCATTTTTGCAACTTTGACATGCTATAAAACTCAAACTATTCAAGTTAGAGAAAAATGGATTGCACATTCCTATCTTAACTTTTCAAGAGCTCTTCTGTCATTTGGATAGAAGGTAACGTCAACTGTCAACTTTTTTCGGCACATTTTGACATTTTTTCACAATAATGGATTTAATCTCCTTGAATAGCTTTTGAAAAGTTAAGATAGGAATGTGCAATCCATTTTTCTCTAACTTGAATAGTTTGAGTTTTATAGCATGTCAAAGTTGCAAAAATGCCATTTTTAAAACGCGATATCTCGATAACGGTTGAATTTAGGAACATTAGTTGTAGCACAATTTTTGTTCCAAATTGAATAAAGAATTGAAATATCAATTAATATACAGGGGGTTCCATTTAAAAAAATCATACTTTTTCGTGCCATACTTTTGTGACGCACCCTGTATGTTTGAAAATATTTTTAAAATATGCATAAAGTCACATTCTACAACTTTTGTAAAAAACTTTTTTTTCTACTTTTGTAAATAACCACGCTAGGATTGCCCGACGCACTAATGAAGGACCCTGTATAAACAGGGTCATTATCGGGGAAATCTAGAGGTTCATCTCTTTTTTCATTTCTTTTAGAGATAACTTTCTGTTTCGTTTGGGCATTTTGTTCTTGATTTCTTTCATATAGCAGAGCATTTTCTTTTTGATTTTGAAGATAATTTGATATTATTCTATGATCCGTTAAATCAAATGGACTGTTTGAATGAATATGTCCTTTAATTATTTCAAAGGGTGTAAATTTAGTGACTGAATGGATTGAATTGTTATAAGCTAATACAGCTCTTTTCATCAATTGAATATGACTATAATTCTTATTTTCTTTTTTGAGACATCTATAATGTTCAATCAATGTGGAATGAAATCGTTCTACGGGTGAAAAATCTTCAACTTCATGATTTTTAAATTCAGTTCCGCAATCAGTTGTTATTTTTAATGGTAATCCATGATGGGTAATAGAGTTGGATAAGTTTTCAATTATCGAGATTCCAGTTAAAGATTGAATTGGGTATGCTTGACCATAACGTAAAAAGGTGTCAATTATTGTCAGGAATGATTCATTTGAAATTTTGAAAGTATCTAAATGAATATGTTCGAATGGTTTCGTTGATGTAGAAGTTAGATTAAATTTAATAACAGGAGGATTTTTGTCATATTTATTCCGTAGACATATTTCACAATTATTCACGTAATCTTCAATATCTTTAATCATGTTCGGCCAATAAAACTTCGATGTCAAAGCAGCTTTCATTTCATTAATTCCTCGATGTGCAGTTTTTGTTTTTGATCATCCAATGTTACGATGTCTTCTAATAACTTAGGACATTGGACAAATTTAAAAACTGAATCCTTAAAGTACTCTTGGGCAATTAATGTTCTTTTCTCCCATATAGTCATAACTAGGTACTTGATTTTTATATGTGTTGACAGATTTTTCTGAAATGGGAATGTTTAATATTGAGTTTTCTTGAGTTGAATGAATAGTTTCAAGATCCGAATTTTCGTCTTCTATTACGAGTTCGATATTTTTATTAGGTTCTTCATTAGGAGGAAAAATATCATCAAGTACCGATTTCTCCAATGGTAAATAATTATTGTCATCATCCAAAAAGTTGTCTATTGTATAATCGATATCTCCTGGATTATTTTTTTTACTGATGATGTTTCAAATGGATTAAAATCATTTATTGGAGGATATCTAGATAATGCATCTGCATAATGCATGCATAGGTTCCTTTAGAGTTTAGAGAGAACAACCATTGCAAGGGTTTGCGGTCAGTCATGATGGTGAATTTATGACCAAGGAGATAAGGTCTAAAATATTTACAACTCCACACAATAGCTAATAATTCCTTTTCAATTGTTGAATAATTAATTTCGGCTGGATTTAAAGTTCTTGAAGCATAGCATATTGGATGGTCGTTTTGTGACAATATTGCACCAATTGCATAATTTGATGCGTCAGTGGTAAGTTCAAACGGTTTTGAGAAATTTGGATAGGCTAATAATATGGTTCAGATGTAAGTAAATTTTTGCAAGTATTGAAACCTTAGACTATAATATAGTCTAAGATTGAAACACTCTATAAATTTATTTGTATGTTCTACCTTTTCGTTCTTTTTCAGGCATTTAGTTAATGGTTTTGTGATTTTGGTGAAATTTCGAATGAATTTTCGATAATAGCCTCTACTAACCCTAAAAATGATTTTATGTCGCGTTGTGATTTAGGAAGAGGAAATTTCTGGATAGCTTTAATCTTATTGTTGTTTGGTTTAATTTCCTTTGGAGTGACTACATGTCCCAAGAATTCGACTTCTCTTCGCAAAAATTCGCACTTGTCGTCTTTTCGATCTGAATTTTCAAATTTGCTTCTTTCAGCTAGTTCTAAGTTTTGAATATGATCTTGAAGACTAGTAGGTACTGAATATAATTATATCATCCATAAAAACCATGCATATTTTATTCTGTATTTCCTTCAAAATTTCGTCCATTACGCGTTGAAACGTTGATGGATCATTTTTCAACCCAAAAGGCATGCGCACATACTCGGTATGCCCATTATTTACAATCTTCAATGCATTAATTTTAATAGCTATAAACAGTCCTAAAGTATAAACACCTTAATTAGAAGAATCTCAAATGGTACATGGTCTATGCATTAGAATTATTAGTGGAAATAAACAGTGATTAAGAAATATAAACATTTTAGTGATGATGTAGTAAGTCCGCATTTTCTGTGGATGTAACTTGCACATTCGAAAACCGTGCGGCTAGTTTTGCACTGAGTGGCTTCAGTGCAGTTTGTTCGTTGATTTTAACTGAGAAATGGCGCAATTTGTATGATAACAAAAACTTTTTGAAGTAGAGCTTCATTGATGATAAACCGCCAGATCTAGCGGCAAAACCGCTAAGTTGGCAACACTGACCACAAACCGTGCCACAAACACAAATTCTTGAACGCGCCCAATGACATATACCGATGGCCAATATGTTTATGATAAAAAGAAGAGAGGGTTTGTATTTAGCGCCCCTAATTTCTGTCTATTTGAAATTTGAGGTTTTAAGGTTAAAGTGTCTGTAGCCAACATTGAACTCGATACTACGTAACTGGAAGGGCCCCTGTCGTGTCGACAACTGAGGCAATTTTAGTCGTATTTTTTTGGCGCATAGGTATATTTTGATTGGACTAAAAAGGGGATGCTATCTTTGTCACACTCATTGCCCTTATGCGAAGTCGGAGGTTTTCAAATAGTTTGAAGATAAATAATTGAAAAAGCGGTTGATTTGCTTGGAAAAAATGACTACAATTCTGTGCATACTTAGTAGTCTTAATTATCATGATATGATGGATCTATATATTTCAAATAACTATCTGGAAAAATGCAAAATAAGAAACAAATTAGTAAATAATGAAGTATACTTAGATGATCCGTAATTCGATTAAATAGTTGAGCAAATACAGGGTAGGTAGTAGGTGCAGGGTGATTTATATGTTTAACCTGTGTATTGAGTAAAGTAAAGGTATTAAAACTTGAAAAACTATAATAGCTTAAAATAAAAATGAAAATACTTTTATTTTTGAGGTCACATTAAAACTAATAAATATGGTGTTTTTTGATAGGGGGCTTGAGGAATGTCCGAATAGAACTTTTGCATTTCTTGGAGTGTTTACCATCCTCAATTCCTAAAGGAATTCCTAAAGGGCCCTACTCACACGCCTGCAGCAGGGGCAATCTAGGAGGCAGGGCGATTGGGGCAATTTCCTAGATCGTCTTCTAAGCAGGGCGGTAAGGGCCCCTTAATTCATACCTTCCCTAGCATTATCTCAAGCAAGTTATGAGAAAACAAACTTTGGAAATGATGTTAGTAGTACCAACGAACTCGAACAGGATGTGAAATTGTCACATTTTCAAAACAAAACGTACTTTACAAGGAAGTTTCTCCTGTGGCAGGCCTAGATTGCCCCTGCTGCAGGAGTGTGAGTAGGGCCCTTTTAACTAGGACAATTCGTTGTAGGCATACTTAAGGTGCATGCCCTTGTCCTTAATAATTGGAGTTATATCACTTAGCCAAAAAATGAAATCTGCTTTTCTGGAGTGTATTTATTACCACCCCCAAATGCACTGCAGAAATTAACCATTTTGTTTGGCACCCAAACCACAGCTTAATTTAAGCTGTGCCCAAACTATAGAAAGCTACATATTGATTGAACATAATATTAGCTGCAACACTCAGTGTGGCTTTCTTCGTGAAATGTTTGTCTGGTTTTTTAGGATAGAATATCTTTACTAAACGTACTGATTCTATCCTAAAAAACAGACAAACATTTCACAAACAAAGGCACACTGAGTGTTGCAGTGTGAGTGTGAAAAAGTGTGCACTAGTGGTGCATAACAATCACAGCTAATATAATATTATGTCAACAGATATGACAAAGATAGACACCCCTTTCTGTCTCTATCTCTGTCTAGTCGAAAATTTGTCTTCAGTCAACTCAATGTAAACAGCACGGATGGGTCCCTTCCAGGTACGGTAGTATCGAGTTCAATGGTAGCCAAGTGTAAACAAACAAGTAACTATTCAGTTTTCAGTTGCCAGAAATACTTATTCTATTTCTACATTGAACTGATACAGCAGTTAATACTATCAACGTCAGACTTATTAAGAATTCCATAATGTTCTGAAAGTGTCTTTTATAGAGAAAGAGATCCTTCATCCACCGTGAGAGTGTCGGTGAGAAATTACATTTGACTTGAATCTTGAATTGAAATACCTATAATGGCCTCCTAGTCTAAACAATGCTATCCCAATCCCAGTCGAGTTTCAGAGGAGGGCTTTTTACACAAATATCTCATAATAAGCTCTCTCAAATGACGCCAAGCACAGATGAATTCAGAAAAATCTTGGAGGAAGTTGGTGTCATTCTCACTTCTACTTCGGAATCGCATCACATAGTTCATCAGGAGCAGGCATTGATTGTTAGAGCATTAACCGAGAAACTTCAAGATGAAAACTCTCAAGTGTGCAGTAAATTTATACATGGCATGAAATTCCTGTGTCAAAAAGAGAAATACCTTAAAAAGTTCCTTATCCCAACAAAGTTTCAAAAGTCAGTTGAGAACCATGTGACTATATATCAGGATAGTTTATTCAGGTGAGTCCGAGGGTGAGTCAGTATTCAATTTCTGAATTTACTAAAATCACATTTTATAAGGTTGTGGGGTAAGCTTTTTCAGCTATGTTTTCTTTTTCAATACCTAAGTCAAAGTTCTATTTTGAGTGCCTTCCATCCTGACTTTCATCGTATCATTTGTTATCAAGTTCATAACGTTAGCTCGAAAACCCGTAGTTTTCATTTTATTATGAAATATAGAACAATAAGTACCTACCATATCCAAACCAATTTGTGCATAGAGTGGAGTACCTGGGCCGGATGCGTTTTACCTCGCGTTTTACATATTTTTTTTGACTTGTCATAATTTATTACTTTGCCGACGCACCATATTGAATAGGTATAAAATAAATGAATATATTTTAAAGAAGCCCCTCGCCCTCGACAACCTCAATTTATCAATAGCTTATCTTGCTTTGTTGTTTGAAAAACGTCATTTTATCAACAAAGTAGAATCTAATAGTCCTAAGTACTCTTAATTATTCAATATCAAACTAAAACAAATCTCAGCTAACGCAAGGAAATACCCTCGGAAATACCTTTCAAGTTTATTTTGTCTCTATCAAGGCACCAACCCCTTTTGGATGATAGTTTAGCTTTTTTTGATCATATGGTAGCTATATGGAATGGGCCTCAAATGTGGTAAAACTCTTTCTGCATCAGTTATTTAGAAAACTGCAATTTATTTGTCAGTTCACGTGTTATTTTTTTTTTGAAATATTGTCAAGTGCCCTTTTGTCGCGTTTGAAAAAATGGTACTTTTCACCATTTTTTTCTGTGTAGGCAAAATTGTTCTACAGGGTGGGCAACCAAAAACGCGAGGTACTGTATCTGGATAACTATTCATCGTAGAGGCTTCGTTCTGAAATGGTCGCTAGGGTGCGTAACAACCAACACCAAGTAAAAAAATAGGATTTTTATAGAATTTTGCCCAATGAAAATATATCGATGATATTATTTTCATATTTACTGACTTTTAAACGGGCTTTTTACCTACACTTTTTGTCCAATAGTTTTTTCTATCTATCAAAATAAAGGGGTCGGTTTAATTATTTTTTTGAAGAAGCGGAGACTTCTCGCGTTTCGCTTGACCGATTCTACGAGATTGGGCTCATATGAAAAAGTATAATCTGCACTACAAAATGCTTATTTGGTTTTTAATGTGTTACCTTCTTCGTCGCCGCTAGATGGCATTAATTGAAATGGAAGCATATTTTCGAGTTTTTTTCAAAAAATCGAATGAAATGGTATGTTCATTCCTATATATTTGAAGGGAGGATACATTTTTCTATTGAAAAAATGAAAAAAAAAAACAAAAAAAAAATAAATGAAAAAAAATCCTTGAAAAAATCATTCAATTTTGTTGTTTATTTTTTCAATTTTTAATAGAAAAATGTATCTTTTTTTAGAATATTGTAGCAAGTTTCGCTATAGAAAACACTGTTCAGCTTTAAATAATTTATTTTACAAGTCACTATGTATAGAACTCACTATTCACAAACAAAATCACAGCTTATTTATCTTTTACGATTTATATTTCACGACGTATTCAGAACTGAACTAACTAACTTGAAATGACGGATCTCATTATATACCCTCGCCAGGATTGAAAGAACATTCCAGATAATTTTAGAAAAGCGAAGAATGTTCGACGCCATCTAGCCTTGCTAGAATGTACCAGAAGACGGCAATTCTACACACATGGTGAATGCGCCCAACATGTGCTAAACACATGTTTCGTCACATTGCCCCCTTCTTAAGACAATTCGTCCCGAATTGCCCTCATGTCGGTATCGGCAACTGTCCCCAGACCAGCAGCCTGATGTCCTATGGAAGTAGCAGTCCACCGTCCTCTGGTTCGTCCTCCGGAAAGGATAGCAGCATACCAGGATGTCAATGCCGCTTTCTTTGAAGATCACCTCCAGCATGCCCCTTACTACTCTCCAGTCCAGTTGGTCGTTCGTCATCTTCGGAATTGCCAGATGGGTCAGGTCCTGTGACAGCATTAAGCTTCTCAGCTGATGAAGTGCCCTCCAAACATCACTATAGCTGGTCCGATGTTGTGGAAGCTTCTTTGTCACCAGGTAAAACAGGTATCGTGTCCCTGTCGTGGCTTGAAGCGTCTTCTCAACCTCTGGCCCTTGTCGTCGCAGATGGTCCATTTGTCCGAATTTTCCCTTAAATGCAGCAGCAAGTCCAGTCCTCATGCTGAGGTCTTCAGTGACCGAGTGAGCTAACGCGTACTCGGCCGGTGCGTTGAACAAATCCAGCTGCTGTTCTCGAACGACGCCATTCAGGACTTTCCGGCCGTTGGAATATAAGGACATGAAGGTTTTCAGGGACATGTCCACCTCGGGTGACTTGATTTGCCTCACGTCTGCTTCCTGATGGTCTCCAGCATACGGTGCCAAACGGTTAAAATGAACAACCTTCGGCTTCCCTCGTGGTGGTTTCTTTATCCGGTAGACGACGTCATTGATTCTGTCCAGAATCTCATACGGGCCCTCACAAGAACTTTGCAGTTTTTGGGAGAATCCACGTCGCCTCTGTGGGTTGTGAAGCCAAACCAAATCCCCAACCTGGAACCCTCCTTCTTCGGCCTTCACGTCGTATGCCTTCTTCATCCTGTCGCTGGCACTTTGGATGTTTAGTCGGACTCGTTGATGGATATCGTCCATCTTTCGACGAAGATCACTTGCGTAGTCTTCCCCAGCGACATCTTCACCAGGTAGACAGCCAAAATTCAAATCGCAGGGCAGCCGGAGTTCACGACCCATGATGATCTTGGCAGGTGTTTCGCCCGTCGATTCATGAACTGCTGACCTGTACGCCATGAGGAACAGGTGGAGATGTTGATCCCAGTCTCTTTGATGGTCAGAGACAACTTTGGCCAAGTGTCGATTGATGGTTCGGTTCATTCGCTCCACCATGCCATCCGATTGTGGGTGCAGCGCCGTTGTCCTTGTCTTCTTGATCTTCAAGACATCGCAGACGTTCTGGAATAGAGTCGATTCGAAGTTCCTGCCCTGGTCCGAATGCAGCTCCAACGGGACACCGAAACGGCAAAACCATTTTCTAATCAAGACATCGGCAACGGTAGCCGCCTCCTGGTTTGGCAAGGCATACGCTTCAGCCCACTTGCTGAACTAATCCATGGCGACCAAGATGTATTTATTTCCTTTGTCCGATTCAGGGAACGGTCCAGCCACGTCGATCGCGATCCTTTCAAAGGGGCTTCCCACGTTGTATTGACGCATAGGAGCTTTTGGACGTTTCTGGGGTCCGTTACTTGCCGCACATACGGCACATTTTCGGCACCATTCCTTCACATCGGCTTGACAGTTGACCCAGTAGAACCGCTCTCGCAGTTTTCCCAGCGTTTTCGTCACTCCTAGATGCCCACCCGTGACGCCATCGTGGACTTCCCTCATTACTTCTGTCTGTCGGCTTCGGGGAATCACTATTTGCTTCCGATCTTCTTTGCCATCCAGATTCTTCACCAGTCTCTTCAGGATGCCGTCATCAAGAACCATCGAGTCCCATTGAGCCCAGTAGGACTTCGCGGTGGTCGAGAATCGCGCGACTTCTTGCCAGGTTGGTCGTTGGCCCGCCTGTTTCCATCCGATGACAAGCTTCAGGTCTTGATCTTTCTCCTGGTCCTCTCGAAGTGACCTGGTCTGCCAGGAATCATCCACCACAGTCGTCCTGCAGGTGCTCGCTTCCTTTTCCTCGGCTCTTTGACAGTGCTTACATTGTTCTGGACAAGGTCTCCGGGACAGAGCATCAGCGTTGTTGTGACTGGATCCGGCTCGATGTTCCGTGTCAAAGTTGAACTCTTGAAGTCTCTCAATCCAACGAGCAACTTGACCCTCCAGATTCTTGAACTGTAGGAGCCATTTTAGCGCGGCGTGGTCGGTTCTCAGCAGAAACTTTCTCCCGTAGAGGTACTCGTAGAAGTGCTCTACCCCTTTGACTACTGCCAGTAGCTCCCTTCTCGTGACACAGTAGTTCCGTTCCGGCTTCGACAAGGTTTTGCTGAAATAGCCGATCACCCTTTCATGTCCCTGCTGGATCTGGGACAGTACTGCACCAAGTCCTACATTGCTGGCATCTGTATCCAGGATGAAGTTCCCCTCAGGTAGTGGGTAGCCTAGGATGGGCGCGCTGGCAAGTGCCCTTTTAAGCCTGTCAAAGGCCTCCTGACAATCCTTGTCCCAGTGGAAGCGTCTCTCTGCCTCTGTGAGCCTGTGAAGAGGCCGGGTGATGTTCGCAAATCCCTGGACATAACGCCGGTAGTACGTGCACAGAACCAGGAAACTTCTTAGCTCGTGGAGGTTCTTTGGTACTGGTCACTCCTTAACTGCCACCACCTTTTGCTGGTCAACGGCTACTCCCTCAGCCGACACGATATGACCCAGGTATTGTACAGGGTGGCCAACTAAGAATGCGAGGTACTGTATCTCGGAAACTATACATCGTAGAGGCTTGCGGCAAAAAATGTTATTACTAAAACGGCCAAGAGAAAAACCTGGAAAATATTTTCAAGTTTCTGAAATGGTCGCTAGGGGGCGTAACAACCAACACCAAGTAGAAAAATATGATTTTTATGGAATTTTGTCCAATGAAAATATATCGATGAGCTCATTTTCGGATTTACTGACTATTTACCCACACTTTTTGTCAAAAACGTTTTTTTCTATCTATCATAATAAAGTGGTGGGGGAAGTTCAATTGTTTTTTTAAACAAACGGAGATTTCTCCCGTTTCGCTTGACCGATTTGAACGAGCTTGGGCTCATATGAAAGAGCATGATCTGCACTTCAAAAAACTTTTTTGGTTTTGAATTTTCGACTTTCGCCGTCGCCGGTAGATGGCGTTAACTGAAATGGTAGCATGTTTTTGAGTTTATTCCATAAAAATCAAATGTAATGGTATATTCATTCTTATATATTTTAAAAGGGGATACATTTTCCTTTAAAAGAAAACAAAAAAATTCATGTTTTTTTTTGTATTTTTTTTTTGTTTTTTTTTTAATTTTTTTTATAGGAAAATGTGTCCCCTTTTAAAATATATGAAAATGGATATACCATTACGTTTGATTTTTTCGGAAAAAAACTCAAAAGTATGCTACCATTTCAGTTAACGCCATCTAGCGGCGACGGCGAATGTTACAAATTAAAAAGCAAATGAGCATTTTATAGCGCAGACTATTCTCTTTCATATGAGCCCAAGTTCATTGAAATCCGTCAAGCGAAACGGGAGAAATCTCAGTTTGTTTAATAAAACAATTGAACTTCCCCCACCACTTTATTATGATAGATAGAAAAAAACGTTTTTGACAAAGAGTGTAGGTAAATAGTCAGTAAATCCGAAAATGAGCTCATCGATATATTTTCATTGGACAAAATTCCATAAAAATCATATTTTTCTACTTGGTGTTGGTTGTTACGCCCCCTAGCGACCATTTCAGAAACTTGAAAATATTTTCCAGGTTTTTCTCTTGGCCGTTTTAGTAATAAAATTTTTTGCCGCAAGCCTCTACGATGTATAGTTTCCGAGATACAGTACCTCGCATTCTTAGTTGGCCACCCTGTACTTCACTCCGGAACAGTTATATAAATGAAATAAGTTTTATTGTATCAATGATGACAGCCAGTACACCATCTTGTACTATTCTCCGCCATTAACCTCAATTCCCTAAATTGTATTTCGAGACTTTATTATAGTTTAAAACAAACAAATATTGTTGGTTTGTCGGTGAAGACCGCAAACCCAATAATATTTGTTCGATTTGAATTATACGGTCGAGAATAATAAGCTACGTATTCCCCCTGGTATTCCCCTTATATACAGAAAAGATACCGACATATGCAAAAAGGACATCAAAAGAAGTATTTCTGTTTATCATCAACATTCCGAAAATTCCTAGTTTGGGATCGTCGTAAAGTCTATTATTTGTGATTAGTCTTTTTAGTTTTTGAACAATCATTGTGAATCATAATTTATTTGTTAATCAACAAAAGCATTAATAAGTAAACAGTGATTTAATCAATGTGCAAAATAATAAGTACCAAGTTTTTGTCTCTACAGCCCAAACGTCTCATTTACGGACATACAGTGATGGGTATAATGTAAGTATCATCGAGTCTAAAAAAAACTAGGACAGCAAAAAATAATATAATCTACTGGTATATTAGAAAATGATTTCCATCAAATTAATATCGTTGTCAGTTTGACAACAGCCACAGTCGACGTTATATTAAACAAAATTTCGTTACATTATGCCCGCGTTAACCCCTAAAAATAGGGCCATAATTCATTTGCTATCCAAGTTTTTTTTGGGCACGATGGTTCAAGGTTTTTCATCATAATTCTCCACCCCTTTAGAAACTCCATTTACATAGATACAAAAAAATTGTTCAAATGATAGTTTCATGATTTTTCCCGAAGATTTTATAATAACTAAGTGAAAGAACAAATCACTATTGGAAATCAGAAAAAATCTATTTTTTTTCAAATAGAATGCCCTATATTTTATCACAAATTGAAGATCTCCTGAATTTTCCTGTTTTCTAAAATAAATGGTTTGCCTATGTTTGGACTAGCCTTTTTTAAGTTATTTCACTTTCAATAACTTGCAATGCGGATAACAATAAGATTTTTTATCAGATTTGCCATGGATCACCAAGGGAGATAACAATAATTGCTACTCATATCAAGTATTTCTCTGTCATCAAAGATTCTGTTTCCCTTAGTTTTTCATGGTTTCCCATGATGGTTGCGATGAATTATTGCATTATTCGCACGCATTGCGACAATACACTGATGAGTTAAATAACTCTAAAACGGCTAGTCCAAACATAGGCAAACTATATACAGGGTTAGGAGAAATTACCAGAACGGTCGATTATTTCACAGGATACATGAGTTAGAAAAAAGTGTTTCATATAAAAGTTGTGAGACTTTCAAAAATCTACCTATCTGTTATGATTTGGAATATACAGGGTCTGGCATAAAGTCATTGCAGATCAAAGTTGCGTTTTTTCAAATGCAACCCCCTGTATATTGATGAATATTTTGATTCTCCCTTCAATTTTGAGCAAAAATTGTGATTCCATTTTGTTCCTAGATTAAACTGTTATCAAGATATCGCGATTTGAAAATGACATTTTTGAACTTTTGAAATGCTATAAAACTCAAACGGTTCAAGATAGCGAAAAATGGTATACACTTTTTCACCGTAACTTTTCAAGAACTATTCTGTTATTTGAAAAGAAGGTACTGTCAACTGTCAATTTTTTTTTATGTGAAATGTAGTGCATAACGCCATCTATCGGTAGAATTTTTTTTACACATTTTTGCATTCTTTGACAAGAATTAATTGAATGTCCTTGAAAAGCTCTTCAAAAGTTAAGACTTGAAAGTGCAGACCGTTTTTCTCTTTCTCAAACCGTTTGGGTTTAATAGCATGTCAAAGATGCAAAAATGTCATTTATAAAACGCGATAACTCGAAAACGACTAGATTTAGGAGCATTATGTATAATCATTTTTTTTCTTAAAATTGAAGTAAGAATTGAAATATTCATTAATATAAAGGGGGTTCCATTCAAAAAAATGCAACTTTTATCTGCCATAACCTTATGACCGACCCTGTATATTCCAATTCATCACGAATATGAAGATTTATTAAAGCCTCACAACTTTCATATGAGACATTTTTTTTTAACTCGTGTATCTTTTGAAATAATCGACCGTTCTGGTAATTTCTCCTAACCCTGTATTTTTGAAAATAGGAAAATGAGGAGATCTTGAATCTGTAATAAAATAAAGGGAATTCCCTTTAAAAAAAATAAACTGTTCCACATTTTTCTGATTTTCAATAGTGATATGTTCTTCCGCTTTCTTATTATAAAATCTTCAGGTAAAATCATGAAACTTCCATTTAAATATGTATTTTGTATCTCTGTCAATAGAATTTCTAAAGGGGTGGCAAATTATAAGAAAAAACCCTGTACATTGTGTCGCAGATATGATGAATACACAACTGTATTTTCCTTATTTGTAGAAGTCGGGGTTCGAAATTTAGTGATTCAGACTAATGAGCCAAACTTTTTATGATATCTAACGGAAATTTGAACTTTAATCTAAATGGGTCACACTGTACAGGGTGTTACTTAATGGTATGTCATAATTTTAATTGGAAGTTCCTGGATAAATTTTAAGTCGAAAAGGTCATATAAACTTGATTTTGGATGTGTATAAAGCGCGAACTCAAAATAATGTTATCAACTTTTTGACGATAAGTCAAAGATAAGCCATTTTTTCTACCCGATCTATCGACGTCATGGAATCTCCAGAGTTCAAAGTCTCCTCCAATTTCGTGTCTCATAGTTATCATCAAAAAACGCTTGGTTTTCGACTTATGCTTGAAAAACTGAAAAAAGTGCCGACATTTTGAGGTTTTCTGCAATTTTTCTTGTGAATCCAACACCGGACGAGGTAGCAAACCTCAGATTCGGATTCAGCAGACCAAAAAACAGATGGAGCCAGTGAGAAAAAAACTTCTACATTTTTGTCCTGGAAACACCGTACTTGGACCTTTGATTACCGGACTACCTATGCAGTTTTTAAAAATGTTTTTCGTTATACAGGATGTATCGTTTTTGCAGAGCAGGCTTCAACATAGTTTTTATGAGTAAAACCCCTGTATATCTTTACATATTTGAATTTGTACCCTTTCGCTCTATCCGTACAAAAGTTACCTCACTTTTTCTAAAAATCGTTGCGTTTGCAAGAATTGATTGTTGATACCACAGGGCACCTGGTTTTTGAGATATATCAAATTGAGACTTTGCCAGTGTTTAAGCAACTGCCCTGAGTATCTTTTGGGTGCCAATGCCGTCGATTTACATTATGGTACGACTTTGCTGTGACACTTCAATATTGGTGAACTTGGTAAAAGCACCAAAACTTGATTTGGTTCACCACAAGATCCTGCCTCGAAAATGGGAAAATTCCGAACACTTCCAACACAACACTTGGTGGAGATAATTATCCTCCGGTGTTTCGAATTTCCGCTGGAATTTCCAAAACAATCAACAATTTTTTTCCAAATACTTACGGGCCCAACTTTTTAAACCAATTTCTGGACAACTGTTTCAAGAAAATAATGATGTGACACACTTATTCGCTTACCATTTTGAAATTTTTACACGTTCTATCAATTTTTTCAAAATAGGTCAATTCCGAGAGTTCATTAATAGCGTGACAGTGGGAGTGTTTTTGAAAATATGGTAAAAAATTGTTAACTAGTGTTTCTCTTATGTTTTGTCATTTAAACCAGCATTTATAGCAGCCATGAGCCATGACGAAACAGATCAGAAACACCATGGGCCGGTAACCAAAAAAAAAAGCAAAACATTTAGCAAGTGTGACACATTATCATTATTTTCAGAAAGCGGAAAGTTATCCAAGAAAAATTGTGTTCGCATTAAAAAAAAGTAGTAGTGGTAATAGTCCCCAGTACAGCGTGGGTTTTCTAACATGATAGTCGTGAAACTGTGAATTGCTTCCTTATGTCAAGTCAGCCAATCCCTGAAAATAGGGACTATGGGGGTGGCCATGTCTCCGCACACGCAATTTCTTGGATTGTCGTTATTTGAGGGTATTACGAGGCGATATATATTCTCCTCTTTTGTATTGTTATCGTCAGTTTTTATCATAACATTGACGAAAATATATTCGGCCACCAAAAATCACGTATGGTTTTGATGGCCACCGACACCACCGATATTTCATACGTATAGTTCCGATTTTCTTCTACAATGATTAATTTAATTGTTCATACCAAATCGTATACTTGGCCACCAAATCATTTTTTGCAATCTGTCTCTGGCCGCCCCACCTTGAATATGTTGCAATATGAAGGTAATGATATTCCATACATACAGGGTGTTACTTAATGGCATGTAATAATTTTAAGGGGAAGTTCCTGGATAAATTCTAGGTCGAAAAGGTCATTTGAACTTGGGTCTTAAAATGCCTGGTTTTTAAGATACAGGGTGTTAAAGATCTATTTTATTTTCAGTTTTTAATACATTTTCCAAAGACGGTTTGAGATATTGAACTGAATTTTGCCACAGGATATTATGGTATAGGAACACACTTTTTTTTATTTTTATGTTTTCATTTTCATTTCATTTTATTTTATTTTATTTTTTTCAATTTTTTTTTTAATTTTTTTTTAGAGTCAAGTTTGTATGACCTTTTCGACTCAAAATTTAGATACATACAAGGTACGCCAAGGTAAGTGGTCTATTAGAATATCTCGGGAAATAAACTGATTGGGATTATGAAAATTTGTTTGCTTGAGAGTATTAAACATGCTTTCTTATACCGGAAAGTAGTTGTCAACTCGCTTGTTTTGAATAGAAACACCCTGCATCTTATCACATTTTTGGATTCTACCCATCTATTTTGAAAGATTCTTCACAATTTTGTGATGAATGTTGATAGAGGGGGAGCAAAAAATAAGATCAACAATGAAATTAAGGGAGCTGCAACTTTCAAACTTCATCCCCTTAGCGGTGGTAAGATTCACCCCCAAAATGTTAAGTGGGGGTCGAATGATACCTTAGTTGAAAGGACTTTCGGTCCGGAACTTTAAACTGTGCCTATAATTTTTTGAAATGTATAAGATTTTTCCCTATAATTTGCCACCTTCCCAAAGCCGTTATTTTAGGAGTTATAGAAAAATGATAAAAAAAAAGTTGTATGTTTCTGGTTAAATTTTTATATTGCGGTGTCAATAAAAAGCAATGAATATTGGAAATGTCAAAATTTTGAAAATAATCTTTTTCCTAAATGGAATATATTTATAAAACGAAAGATCTTTTCATTGTGATTTCAAAAATATCATATAAGTTGATGTTTGTTTCAGCCGTTTTTGCGTTATTTGAGTTAAAAGTTCCCGAATAGCAACCATGATTTATTGGAATAGTTTTCATGGTAGAAAATGAACTTTGACCAATTAAATATCTACTTATATGGTATTTGTGAAAACACAACGGAAAGATCTTTCGTTTCATATAAAAATATTGTGGGCATTTCATTTGTAAAAAGTATTGAATTTGGAAATTTATATTTCCGATATTGATTGTTTTTTTTTTTTAATTTTTCAACACCGGATTTTAAAAATTTGAACAGAATCATACAACTTTTGTATTTTATCTTTTTTTTATAACTCCTGAAATAACGGCTGCAAGAAAGTGGCAAATTATAAGAAAAAACCCCTGTATAAACGCTGTACATAACAAGCTTGGAGAGATGTTCTCTTGCGGATTTTTACAGGGTACCATTTTAATCCATCGTCTTACAGTAAAGGAAAAAAGAAGCATCTCAATTCATGAAAGGAAATGCTACATTCCAAGAAGCATTCATGAATCTCATTCAAACACCATCACCAATAAATACTACGAGTAGTGTTTTTAAGATTATTGAAAGTTACGTATGAAGAATGTACTGATTGAAAATGTGAAAATGTCAAGTGTGGTGCTCGTCAATATGTATTGAATAATTTCTAACTAGTGATATTTAATTTTTACTCATTTTAAATATATTTCATACACTTTTTTTTTTTAACTAGTGATATTTATTTTTATTTATTTTAATCACACTCCCGACAATAAATTCCGGACAAGAATAATTTGAGTCAATTTGATATCCCTGTAACTTTTTGAATTTTTGTCTAATCTTGGGAAAATTTTCTCCAAAGTGTAGCCCTATGTCTCGATATATTACCCTTGATTTTGGTTTTGGAAAAATACTGATGGCTTGGTCATCATACAGGGAGGACTAGAAGCTACTTTTTTACCCTCAAGTTTTCAACACCCTGTGGAAAAATTGAGCGGCAAAATGGATCTCTATTATGTTGTGTTGTGAAGTGCAATCTTTTCTCAACAAAATGTTTTTTTGGTCATGTCGATATCTGCTTTTTCAGAGAAGATACAGATGTTTAAATGAAATGCTGCAGTTTTTCGATATTTTATTAACAATTGATGAAAACATTCTTATAGACTTGCATAATGTCTAGCCCTATGTCTTGAGATAATACAATTAATTTTGGTTTTCGAAAAATACTGATGACTTGGTCATTAATCATTATACAAGTAGAAACGGAAGCTACTTTTTTACCTTTAAGTTTTCAACACCCTGTGGAAAAATTGAGCGGCAAAATTGATCTGTATTATGTTCTGTCGTGAAGTGCGGTCTTTTCTTCAACAGAATGTTTTTTTGTTTATGTCGATATCTGCTTTTTTAGAGAAGATACAGATCTTTGAAGAAAATGCTGCAGTCTTCCGATATTTTATCAACAATGAATGAAAACATTCTTATAGACTTGCATAAACAAATGTTCTAAAACTCCATATTGTTCCAATTTACCCAATGTTCCATATTGGGCAAATTGTTCACCTCGAACACTCTTTAGAGGCGGTAGTATCATGGTGTGGACTGGGGTATCACTACCTGGCCGTACAGATCTTTTGTTAATTGAAAATGGGAAATCAAACACATGTGATAGGTATGCTAAGATTGCAACAATACAGATTGCTAGGTAGACATGTTTCAATAGACATCTGGAAACCTTACCTGATTTGCGAGAAGCCCTTCTTGAGAAATAACAAAAATTCCTCAAGAGGCATCAAAAGCATGCCATTCTCATGGCAGAAGTCATCGGGATACGATGTGACAATACGCGCTATTAATTTAGGAACATTTTGTTCATGCAAGTCGATAAAAATGTTTCCATTCATTGTTGATAAAATATCGAAAAACTGCAGCATTTTCTTTAAACATCTGTATCTTCTCAAAAAAAGCAGATATTGACATGACCAAAAAAACATTTTGTTGAGAAAAGATCGCACTTCACAACCGAATATAATGGAGCTCGATTTTGCCGCTCAATTTTTACACAGGTTGTTGAAAACTTAAGAGTAAAAAAGTAGCTTCCGTTCCTCCCTGTATAATATCCAAGCCATCGGGATTTCTCCAAAACCAAAATCAAGGGTAATATCTCAAGACATAGGGCTACACTTTGGTACAAATTTCACTAAAATCGTACAACAAATAAAAAAGTTATAGCCATATCAATTTGACTCAAATTATTCTTGTCCAGGGTGTATATGTTATACACTTTTATTTTTATACCCCATTGTATCAATCAATTTTCAAATTGCAAATTATTGAAGTATAGTCAGTGGTTTTTTGTATAGCATCTTGCTTAATAAACACATTAGTTATTTATTTTATTAATTTATCATTTAAAACTTTGTTAATCTGTTTCTACATTTGTACGATGAATTATAAGTTGATTTTTTTTCTGATGAAAACTATTTTGCAACATAAATCAACAAAGGTAGTACCGGGGCACAGATAAAATGAGATTTGAGCACAGAAATCATCCATCATTTTTATATTGTATTTATAGTAATAATAACTCCGAGTTTGACAAAAATATATATTTTTCATTTTCCAGATTTTTTCCAGCAAAATTTTATTATAATGTGCTCAGGAAGATATTATATAAATAATTTTCCATCGATAAATTAGAACTCAAGTATTTTTTAAGTCAATTTTCTTATAATAATGAAAAAAACAATTATACTACTTTTTCCTATCTTTTTATTGGTGGTCAGTGACGATACTGCCAATTTTTAGGTGGCCAGCACTACTCTTAGCTTCAAAATGCACTACTTATCATGTGTTGTTCGTGGCCACCTTATATGTATGGAATATGATAACCTTCATATTGCAACATATTCAATGTGGGGTGAGCATTGCAAATAATTTGGTGCCCAAGTATACGATTTTGTTATAAAAAATATAATAAATCATCTTAGAAAAAATCGGAACTATATGTATGAAATATCATAACCTTCATATTTTAACATGTTGAGGTGTCGGTGGCCATCAAAACCATGCGTGATTTTTGGTGGCCAAATATATTTTCGGCAATGTGATGACGAGAACTAACGATAACAATAAAAAAGAAGAGTATTATATCGCCTCGTTATACCCTCAAATAACGACAATTCAAGAAATTGCTTGTGCGAAGACATGGTCATCCCCAAAGTCCCTATTCTCAGGGATTGGCAGACTTGACATGAGGAATCAATTCACAAAGTTTTGCGACTATATGTATCACTTCGAAAATACCACGGTGTACTGGAGACTATAAAGAATGCTTGTTATAAAAAAAATAATTGTATTTAATTGTTTACTGATGTCGACCATTGTTAGAAGTTTTCCAAAATGCCAATTATCCTTGTATGCCACCAGAAAATTTCCGATCTCGAGTGTAATTTCTTCAAGTTTCTCAACATCTTCCATTTTGTCTGCAGTAATACCAAATTCTTCATTTTCAAACACCAAGTACTATAAAGAATTTGAGATTTTATTTCACTTACGTACCTCTAGTTCGGATTCAACTACTTTTGATAGATAGGGGGGCTGGGTGTATACTTCTTCAATTTGTAAATAAACACTTAACGTAATACACGCACTATTAAAGAGACAAACCGTAATCCCATGGAATGCGAGTGTATTGACACGTAATTCGTACGTAATGCAATGTATTGCCGCGTACTGCCAGCGTAATACCAGTAATACCGCGGAATGCAAACATAATGCCCGGGAAGCCAACATAATGTCATGTAATGCAAGGAATGCCGCCGTAATGCGTCTTAATACATAAGAATTTGTACATGTATTGCGAGCAGTTGACCAATTATTGATAAAGGAGGTGTAGAGTGCGTGAGCAGGTAGGTGAGCGGTTTTTTCAAAAAGCTGTTTGTTAAACTTAGTTATTAAAGATACTAAAAGTCCCCACGTCTAGGAGAAGAGCCAAAGTCAGAGTGGCTCTTGATTTTTCAGTTTTTCGCTTCTATCTCAAAAACGATGCATCACACTAAAAATTTCGTAAGCACAAAAAGAAAGCCCATGAAATTATCCTCAACTTTTGTGTTTAACACATTTTTGGATTCGCAACCATCTGTGAGCTACGTGCTCATAAATGGAAACATTTTTTTTCAAAGTGTCAAAACTATGTCAAAAATCAGATAAATAATAGGAATATTAATTAATTTCATGTTTCCGGCAGGATTCGCGCAGGCACTGTTAGCGTTTGAGCGAGCGTTTGAGGTATATAGTTTCATGATGAATCGGTTATACAGCATTAGAATCGGAAAGGGAGGTCATTGAACTATGAAACAAAGCGAAATAAACATGAGGACAACATCGAACTGTTTTATTTGGGTGCACTCGGGTGCAGAGTTTGTACCACCACGTTGTTTGCCCAACTTACTCTATCAAAAGTATTACCACTTTATGTATGAATCTAATCAAATATTCGATCGGATTTTGCCTAAACGTTTCATTCATATTTCGTCTCATTGGCGTCTCTTGTTTTTTGAGTGGGTTTTGGTGTTGATTTTGCGAATGTTTATTATGTTATTATTCTGGTTTAGTTTGTAGTGCTTCATTATTCACTTATATGGTTTATTGAAATGACTCGCAAGTGTCAAGCTTGCAGTAAATAAGGATTCGAGAATTCTGTAGAATAGTTACGCCACTGGCAGCTTCGCGTGTAGTAGCCGAAGCACATCCAGTGAGGTGCGAACGTATCCCCACTCAGAGCCCCGCTCAACTCCTCCTTACGTCTCTTCTATGTTCAATGTTGGCCACACAATTTTTCACAGTTTATGTAATGTTTTTCTATCTATAGTTAAAAGATCATTGATTTAAGAGTAGAAAGTACGAATACAGATTCGAATAGTTTTGTTTCTCTAGCTTGTAAGGCGGGGGCTATTAAAGAAAAGCAAAAATAATGTCATTCGATAATTGGACTATGAAGATTATGATTATTATTTAAAATTTATAGCAATTTACCCAGCAATTTACCTATAAGAACAAAAATCGTCGCTTCAAGTCGGTATGTCACGAAAAATAAAAAAACGAATAAAAAGAGCAGATAAGCCGTGGTCGATGTTCATAATACATTTCTTATAAGATTTTTCAAGAGGTTTGTGGATGACTGTTTAAAGTTAATAATTTCCAATAAAATAATGCAAGCAAAAATGCATGAAACCGTTCGATATTTCCGCAACTTCTAGTTCATTCATACAATTAACACTAGAAAAAGATCAAAACAACACCATACATTTTCTGACGCAAGAACGAAAAGATAAAAACAAAATTGTCCACCAAACCTACCTGGTCCGGGAACCAAGAAGTCTCGGAATTATCTATTCCTGTCATCAAAAATGTCAACGAATACGCTTAATACAAAACAAGGCGTAACACCAGGTTCATTAGATCGTGGCATAGCTGCAACACGCCCCCAAAGTATTGAGCAACAAAATATCACTAGTTGTCACAAAAACTAAAAAAAACTAGGTTACTCATTTACTATTTGATTTTGTGAAGTCAAGGCGAACCGTCGATGAAGAGAAATACATAATATAACTAAAAGTATTTTCCGAAGGTTCAAGCAAACAAACCAAAAAAGTCGATAATTTAATAAGTGATTATCATTATTACATTACAAAAAATTCGAAGAATGGAATTTTGCAAGCTATATGTAGTAGCCGCCCACATTCTATCAACCCTTGACTCGTCCGTTTTTATTATATGAAATTGATGTTGAAGGAAACGGTCACTGCAGCATTCCTCAATGTAGTTATTTTTGTTTGTGATTGTTGTCTTTTGAAAATAAGTTTGAAGAGGGCAATATTATAAAATCTTACCGGGGTGACCATAATTTCAGGTGATTTTGAAGCTGCTTCCGAATTCGTATTTGTGTTGCTGTATCATAAAATAATCTAAGAAAAATGCGAAATTTGAATAATCAATTTTATAAAAAAATTACTTATTATCATGTACAGTGCTTTCAATTTAATTTGTAACACTTTCAAAAGGCTGTCAAATATTTATTTTTTGAGCTAAAAGGTCGACCAAAAAAAAGAATGGACAGTTTGCACATTTTTTGGAAATATGAAAAATATGAGGATTATATAGTAAGTACTGATGCCATTGATGTTTGAAAAATCAATCTACGATCTCTATTAATGTAGTAATCACCGATTAAAGAGCGACAAGGTAATATGGCCCCTCCCCGTTTTCGATCATACAGTGAAATTTGCGTTTTCTTTTTTATTTATTTGGTATATTTTTGGGTATGGAAAAAAAATTCGCTGATGACTTTCTAATTTTGTCTATAATACGTATATAAAATTTCAAGTCATTTGAAGATGTATGCAAATTGTCCATTGTAAGGTTTTTCGTAAAGTTTTATGTTATTGAGTCAAATATTTTCTTAACTGTCAAATGTCAAAATCATTGACATAACTTACTTTTTTTTAGATGGCACACCCTAGGGGTTATCTATTATATTTTGACCCCCACCTACAGCTCTTATTATGAGCGGTAGAAAAAAACTTTAAATACAAAAGTTTTAGGTTTTTTCACGTGGTATCTTTTGGTGATTACGGAAATAAAAAATCGACTTTGCAACATTGAAAAAGTTTATGGTTTTATTTTTTTGAATGAAGTATATTATTGGCTAAAATGATAGATTGTCTTCCGATTCAAAATACATATATAATATATGTTGGTATTTGAATCATCCGATTTTGCGATATTCAAGTTCAAAGTCGCATTGAATAGATCCAGAAAGTTTAGCCAGACTCACAAATTCTTGGTTTTTGTCACGAAAAGAACATATTCCTGAGAAAATAAGTTGACAAAAATTTCACTGCCTCCTGGACTAATACGGTAGAATCCAGATCAACGTAATGTAATTTTCATTAGACTTTGCACTTGAATAGCGCAAAAACGACTGAACCAAATACCAACATATATTATATACACACGCCGGCAAATTTAAAGGAACGATTGGAAAATTGATTCAATTTCATTAATTTCAGTTTTTAACGGTCAAATCTAGATAGCGGCCCAGCACCCACAAAACAATTTATATATTTTGACATCTTTCAGAAGGTTTGCGAATTGTTATCACCTTTTTAAGTTGTGTTTGTTAAGTGTTGCTGTCAAGTTAAAGCACGTATTTTCTCTAGTTCAAAATTTGTGCTGTTAGGTAAGTAAACAATTCAGTGTGTTTGTTTGTGTTTGCTATCATCTTTTTAATTGGAAACACTTCGTAATGGCTGATCTGGCACCGACTGATATCGCCAAGGCTGTAGACATGATTGAAAACGGTCGATCATACCGCGAGGTTGCCCAAAGGTTTGAAAAATCAAAATCCACTATTCATCGATGCGTTAGACGTTGGCGGCAGACAGGACTGTTCATGAGAAGACTTGGTCAAGGCTGGAAACGCTCAACAACGGCCGTAGTCGACCATTTCCATTCTTGCAAACACTTAGAAACCGGCGTCAGACGGCAAATCAGACAAGAAACGGGAAAGTTGGTTTGAAGTCGTATGAACCAATAAAAGCGTCAGCACTTCAGAGACAGCATCCAGTAGCGCGACTAAATTTTGCTCGAGAACATCACAATTGGAATGATGATCAATGGAGGCATGTATTGTTCACGGATGAAAGCCGTTTCTGTGTGATTTCGATTGACGTTAGAAAAAGATTGTATCGACGTCAAGGAGAGCAAAATGCTCAGTTTAATTCTACCCCTATTGTCTCTTTTGGTGTTGAAGGATTTCGTTAGAGTTTGGAGAAAAAAAACTCGCAGGACAGAAAAAATCTAAAGCGTCTGTTCCTTTAAATTTGCCGGTCTGTGTATTTGGAATCAGAAAAAAAAAGATCCATCATTTTGACCATTAATAAACAGGGTGTTCCATATAAAAAAAAACTTCAACAATTTTTACAATGTTGTAGAGTCGATTTTTTTATTTCCGCTATTACCAAAAGATACTAGACCCGGTTGCATAAATAAACACCTTGAACTATAGTTCATTGTTGATCCGCAGTTCAACGTCAAAAAGTCAATGTAATTTTTGACGTTGAACTGCAGATCAACAGTGAACTACAGTTCATAGTTTTATGCAACCGGCTCCAAGTGAGTAACCTAAAACTTTTTTATTCAAAGTTTCTTTCTACCACACATAATAAGAGTTGTAGGTGGGGGTCAAAATATAATAGATAACCCTGTACATCCAAGGGTACATCAGATTATCGAATATCCAAGTCTAGTTTAATTTTCTATGACAATTTCTGCTCCAGTCTCTTAATTGGTGCGTTACATTTTTGTGATAAAACAATGACTCTAATTACTAACCTACTGCAAAAATGATGGAATAAAAATAGTATATTATTCAACGAGCGGGAAATGGTGGCAATTACTCACGAGGATGAAGTTTGTGCTACGAACCGTAGGCGAGTAGCGTAATCATCTGAGTGCCATTTCCCGCGAGTAGAATTCTATACTTTTTCTATGATTATTCAATAATTTAAGCGAACTTTGCATTATTTAATTCCATTTTGACGGCACTTTTTTACAACTATACTTAAAGTGAGGTTAGGTTGTTAACACAATGCATTGACTTTAAATACTATAGACTGGGCATCCCATTCATAAAATGGTATTAGTCTTGACGCCAACATCACAATAAGTGCGAAAGAGACAACACTATGAGTGGAAAGAGATAAAACGAGGAATCCGAACCCATCGGGCAACACCGCATGAGAACATGTGATTCTTATAATACGTACGTCCGAACTCGATTTTCATCTGGAACAGCGGCGGCACATTTCGAGTTTCTACCGTTTTGTATGAAAAATATAAATGAATATTACTGTGGGTAGGTACCTATGTCGTTATTGTTATATGACAGTATATCACATTTTTGACTTTCTGAATCAATAAAAATTGAAATTTTCATAACATTAAAAATTAAATCTCCTGCTGTTCTTCCGACAATAATGAATTACGGTTCCGAATAAAATGACAACCAAAATACAAAATATTGCCGAAAGTTGGTGCACGTTCAATAACCTTATTATTAGGTGCTCTTAAAACGGCTGCAAGTTATACATACAAGAATACAAGGTAGATCAAAAAATATAAAAATTGTACAAGACCAAAGTACCACAATTTAGAAAGAATGCAGCAAAATGTCATGAAGAAAAGTTGTTCAGAATTAAAAGTTATGCAATAACAAAAATCTAGCGTCTTAGAAAAGAAATTGTTGTTCTGAATTTCTAATATTAAACTATAAAATAGAAAATGAACCCTTAAAATGAGAGTTTTTCATATACCTACATATTATCATTACCTATACTGATGTTTTATGATGTTAAAAGTTTTTTGCGAAATTTTGAATTTTGTGTTATATATCGTTGAAACCAACATATTAAGTTTGTGATTCCGAGTGATTCCCTAAAAAATCAAAAATTAGGTCATAGGATTTCAAAAGGTTACAATTTTTATACTCAGGTTTTTGTTGGTGCTGATAGACTCAGATTCTTTTCGTGCGAAAATCATGGAGCTGAAGAAAGTTTTCAAATCAAATATGCTATATTAACATGAGAAATAGAATCAATTATTGGTACAACCTACACGTAAACTCCACTTTTCAATGCATGTAACGGACGAAAGATGACTTGACTCAGCTAATATCTGCCCTCGCTTCGCTCGGGCTGATACTTATACCCTCGTCAGAATCATCTACTTTCCGCCCTAGATACAAAAATGTACTATTATCGGTAAAGCAAAATAAAATAAAAATGAATATAAGTACTATGAAAATACTAATGGTCAAAGATAAAAACAAAGAACACAAACAAATGATGGTAATAATCATATATCTTTATTTGGCATGAGTTTTAAAAATGACAGTGTATAAAATATATATTATAATACAATAATTTATGAGCATGTATAAAATAATAATTCAAGTATACTCAAGATGCATAAAATAATCAAATAATCTAAAGTAGTATGATGTAAAAAGTAGAAATGTTCAAAATAACATATGCAGGTGGAAATATAAACAGTAGGTATAGCAACACCACAGTTTAAAATGTTAACATACAATGACATGTTCCCTGAGCAGTCTTTTAAATACATTCAAGTTGGACATTCAGTGGTTCCATAATTATCAGAACCTGTATCGGAGCTGTAAAAGGTATAATTAAAAGTTAAGATAATTTTTTTCTGATAATTTGTCTCTACCTTTTACCAGGAAGATCTTGTTCCATACTTTCTAAGGGAGGACATTTAGACCCTTCATGGATCAACGAATCAGAACTGAAAATGGTTGATTGAATGAGATTTTTATTACTACTGATTAGATATCTACCCTTTGCCTGGAGAACAATGTTCTGCAGCTTCTAGCGGTTGACACTCAGACGATTCATCTTTCAAAAAATCGGAACTGAAAAGTATACCCCGTATACAGGGCTTTTCACTTAAAACTCCGCACGTCAATATCTCGGAAACAAATAGGAATATTTGATTTCTGTAAAAAGTAGTCAATGTATGGGGTCGAGTAGTTATTTTTCACAGTTGAAAAAATTCGACGCCTACCAAGAGTAAAGCTTCGCGACGCATCGAAAATATTAATCGATTGCAGGGACTTTGAAATTACGCGCATGCTAAAGTACATGTTATTTATAAACTTTTTTGTTATTCGGTCGAACTCATTTATTCTACTCGGTTTTGAGATATACAGTGTGTCCAAGATAAGGATGTCTATCATGAGGATCTTGAAAACCGTGAGAGATACAAGGTCAGTTAAATGGAGGCAAAGTTATGTATTTTGATGCTTAACAAAATGCCGTTTTAAAAGTCAAGAAATTCCGACTAAGTCCGAAATTATCCAAAAAAAAACGAAATTTTTCAAAATTGTTTTCATTTTTTTCTGACCACATTTAAAGAGATATTCCGAAATGAATGGAACTTCTTCATTGCCAC
Organism: Orchestes rusci; assembly: GCA_958502075.1. NCBI lineage: Eukaryota > Metazoa > Arthropoda > Insecta > Coleoptera > Curculionidae > Orchestes > Orchestes rusci. Next base: position 51,449,228 of record OY293304.1, read on the forward strand.
TTTTTGCCCTTCACAAGATAGCGTTATTAAATTGAAGAACCGACGTTTCGTCTATGAGCAGCCATCATCAACTTTGTTTTTTTAAATACGGTCCTGGATTTTTTATGACGGATTTTGAGGGCCTCTCATGTTCCTAAACCAACAATGTATCGCAATTATTCAAAAAAATTATGTTGATTGATTTTTCCATAAGAACTCATGTGTTAGAGAGAGACCAAAAATACATTTTTAATAGGATTAAAAACAACCACCTCTTTTTCAATTTGTGCGATACCTCGTTGGTTTGGGAAAATAAGAGGCTCTTAAAATCCGTAATAAAAAATCCAGGACCGTATTTAAAAAAACAAAGTTGATGATGGCTGCTCATAGACGAAACGTCGGTTCTTCAATTTGATAACGCTATCTTGTAAAGGATAAAAAGTGGCAATGAAGAAGTTCCATTCATTTCAAAATATCTCTTCAAATGTGGTCAGAAAAAAATTAAAACAATTTTGAAACATTTCGGTTTTTTCGGATAATTTCGGACACAGTCGGAATTTCTTGGCTTTTGAAACGGCATTTTGCTAAGCATCAAAATACGCAACTTTGCCTCCATTTAACCGACCTTGTATCTCTCACGGTTTTCAAGATCCCCATGATAGACATCCTTATCTTGGACACACTGTATATCTCAAAACTGAGTAGAATAAATGAGTTCGACTGAATAACAAAAAAGTTTATAAATAACTCGTACTTTTGCATGCGCGTAATTACAAAGTCCCTGCAATCGATTAATATTTTTGATGCGTCGCGACGCTTTATTCTTGGTAGGCGTCGAATTTTTTTAACTGTGAAAAATAACTACTCGACCCTATACATTGACTACTTTTTACAGAAATCAAATATTTCTATATATTCCGAGATATTGACGTGCGGAGTTTTAAGTGAAAAACCCTGTATATCAGAACTGAAAAACGGATGATTCAATGTGATTTAATTAATTATCTAGATTTATGATTTAAATAAGGGTGCAGAAAGTATGCAGTTCTAAGTGAATTTTATAAAATATCATCAAAAATTAAATAAATTAGGTATTACCTCTCACTTTCAAAAATCCTGTGAGTCATGATTGGCAAGCTTCCCGGTTTTAAATATTTGATTCCATCAATGTTACGTAAATAGTCTTGTGGGTTAAAATGGGCCGAACACAAAAAGGGAGGTTTGATTCGAAGTCGGTCCTCGTCAATCCCCACCAAAGAACACCAAATATTTCGCCGCTCTTCATTTTTTGGAAATCTAAAATTGGATAACAAGAAAAAAATATAAAAAATAGGAAACAGCAACGTTTGACTTTTCTTGTTTCTAATACATAAGTATATGTACAGGCGAAAAGTATTATAAATAAATGGCCGAAAAACTATTTTTAACTATACCAAAATGATTATCAGTGCTGGAAAGTGAGTGGAGATAAATTCAAAGAAATATGGTGCAGGAGTCATACTAAACAAAGACCGCAAATATTGGTATACCTGCAAATTGAAGCAGGTAAGCGATATTGTTTATTGGTCTATTCTTCTTTAAATTAATGTCTAGACATAAATTTAATTTTGTATGTTTAGACATAAATTTGGCCCAAAAACATTTATGTCTAGAAATACATTCAAAGAAGTATGGGAAATAAACAATACATAATGCGTAGGTACCCTGCTTCAATTTGCAAGTACCATTATTTGCAGTCTCTATTCACTTTTCGCATTCTCCAGAAAATTAAACATTTTTGATATATTCTATACCTACCTTAGAAACAAAATTGCCATTTTTTCTGGCACGTTTTAAAATGTAAAGGTTTATTCGGAAGCCTTGGGAACAGGGTAAATATCTATTTTCAACCATTGAACTTTTATTTAAAACTTTTTTCCAAACGTCAAATTAAAAAGTAAATTGCGAGGTCCATTTAGCTGTGCCCTGTACAAGATTTTTTAATTTTTAATATAAAAATTTTTAATTCCAATTGAAAGGTACAGGCAAAGAGGGCGATATGTCAAAAAGTTAATTTCGAGATAAACGCCAGGTCTTAAGAGCTCTAAAAAGTGATTATAACAATAATAATTGTAAAAGTAAGCATTCTTACTTGAGACTTCAACCTTATTGTTATAAAAAAAACGAAAATAAGACAGTTGAGGAAGTATCCAATAAATAATTCATCTTGACTGTGTATGAAATAATCGAGGAAATAATGGAATAGGTATTCAAGTAATATGAATATCCTTTCTTATTTGAGAACAATCGGTTCCTATTGCATAAAACACTAACATTCAGGCTTTTTTTCCAAATCAGTTTCATTTTTTCGTTGTTACCTATTCACGAATAAAAACAAACATCCAAACTTCCTAAAGATTGAAAAATCCTCATTTTCATGAATGAAATATGATGATGCCTACACTCTACACCACTGGATCCCTCTCCAGTCAATACTCATTGCAAATTTGACACTTACCTGTAAAAGGTGATTTCTGGATCCGAATGGTCCAGTTTTTGACACAGCAAGCACAATCTTACCATTTTTCACAAATGAAGTCACAATACAACACTTCACAAGCACGAAAGTAGAAGTTTTCAAGTTGAAACCTAATGGCATCACCGCACTACCTTCAAAATCGATACCTCAAAAAGGTTGCTGTTTAAAGGCAGCGTTGCCGTGTACTAGGACTAATATTTACTATGTATCGCCTGTATCCAATGCACAAAAAATCATTATTTAATGGATGTTAGTAATTAAGCTTTGAGTAGCACAAAAATGTTTTACAATATTTATGATATTAAATAATATCATCATTAGACACTATCACCGTTGTTCAACATTGAGTTGATTCACACGAAATCATGGTTGTAAATGTGTCTCATTATGCGATAATCTGGAATAGTGAACCTTGATGCACCTTCTTGAAAAAAGAACAATACTCAATCCTCCTTAATTTTCATTGTATCATGTCTTATCAATCAATTTCGTACACAGAGGAATTTTCATTGATGAAGATTTGCGCAAATCGGCAACCGCGTCCAAAGCAGGTCAGTTTTCGGCGACGCAGATAGATATAACTCGACAAGGATAGCGATACAGTGCATTTCTCAGACATACGTCCAAAATTGGATGATGGTGCCATTATTTTTGAAGGTTTCCTTCTCTAAAGCCTTATAAAACTCAATGACACAATGACTATGAAACAAGTATAGACGGTCAAATGGGATGTTTCAAATTGATGGATTTGAAGGTTGACATTTTGTCGAATTTTCTGATTGGCTCTAAAACAGTGGAGTAATGACATTAGATCATTTCATTGGCTGAAAACAATTGAGTTATGAAAAAAAAGTCACTGGGATGAGTAACGAGTCACTTTAACCCATAGAAAGTGGATGTATAATACATGTATTATTGAATAGTCATAGAAAAAATGTATTATTGATCAGCTTACAATTGATTTTTTTCATCAAAATTATATGTATGCTGATGACAACAATAATTATTGATTCTTTAGCCGATGCAGTATCCGTTGTTTTAGAGTCGATATGTTTTATTTTCAAAGTCTGGTTACGCTACTTTATCGAATCTCTTCTCCAAAGAATAAATTCATGCTATAAGTAGAATCTATTTTTAGTCAGTATTATCATAATTTTCTCTTACAGTATTTTCCTCAAAGTACTAAAACTTCAAGACGTCATAATTGATACTCTCCTAGAGGGCATAACTGCTGTTGCGATGGAAGAAAAAGACGATACTTCATGGCTGCGTACAATGCTAAGACCCCTAAGATGTTTACCCACAATAAAAAATGAAGAGACTCTTGTAAAAAGACTTCTTGACGTTTTGGAAATATCAACATTCACATGCCAAATTGAACTTTTAGATGCCTTCCCGGAAATCTTTCCTGATAGCCAATGTGATGTTGCTGCCAAACAGCTCACAAAATTATTGGACCAGAATAATGAACTTTGTGGTGCAATCGTAGATTGCCTTACTGCTTTGAATTTGGACTCAAGCATCAAATCTCAAATACATGACAGAATTCTAGCTAGGATCCTTGCAGGAGTGCCGTTAAAGGTTTATCTTATATTGATAAAGTTCTTGATAAACGATCACAAGTCTCAGGACTTAGTTTCCAATTTACTCAAAATAAGAACCTCTCTAGATTCTATGTTGGGTAGTGGTGGTAGAGAAAAAGAGACTGACAAAACATTGATCATAAATTATTTGCAATCTTCAGCCATAACACAAAAATCTGTGGCAGAAGGATGGCTTAATACCATTTCAAATATAAACAATCATCAAGATCATAAGGCAGTTGATTTACTTTTGATTTTCATTCTCCATCATACTTCAGATTGTCGTAGAAAGATAATTGAGGCTATTTTCCGGAAGCGAGTAAGCCAAGGGCTATTCAAAATTGGATTGACCGAAAAGGTTTTTGAGAAATACATGACTCGACAAATGGTTAGTGATTATATGAAGGATATTATTGACATGGGCTGTTATTTGTTAAGATTTTCGAAAGATGTTAATGTGGCAAAGTTTGCAACTAGCTTGTTTGAGAATCTGTTCATACATATCTACACTCCGTCAATCTATAGAAAGGAGATTTTGATCAACCTCATCTCACTTACAGGCTCTAACGATAACATCACCATCAATACGGTCTTAAAGTTGATTTTGACTCTGGTTTATATTGATCGCAAAAAAGTACAGACGCATATTGCTCTACTAATGCAACTTCTGGAAAAACTAGACATTCTGGAGTTTAAAGATGTAAAAATCGTATTCGATATTCTATGTTCCTTGGTTTGTGGGGAAAAGGCAGAGGATGCATGTACCAGTTTTAGAGATCAAATTTTTAATACTGTGAGAAAACAACTCTCATGTTCCGATCGGATAATCAAGCGTATGGGTATAATAAGTGCTATAATTATGGTGAAACATACTGCATCTGTAGAAGTTGAAGATCAGGATCTGAGATCAATGGAATGCTCAATCGGAAATTTACCTACAGGGCCACCTCGTGAAGCTGCGGAGTTACTTGAGCTTGTCAATTGTGCTACTGGAGATAATGCTGAATTGTTAAGCCTATATTATGATCAACTAGCTTCTATTCTTGCCAGTGATCAGTTGTTCAATAAATATTTTCTTTATTGGCTATTCAAAAAAGTTGGTGATGATTTCGAGGCCATGTTTCTTACTGATACCTTACCAGAGAGGCGAAATGAAATAAATTTGTCAACGCAATATACATTGAATACACCTGAAGATGCTGATATGACTTTTTCTGTTAACATTGGAGGATATACGGCTTGTGATGAAAATGACAGAGTTATGCTTCTTGCTCCTTATGTCCGTGTGATGCGACTATTGCATTACAGACAACATGGAAATTTATCTGAGATAGACTTACTCTTAGGCTGCGGCATTGTACTTCCAGTAGTCGAAGATCCTGATGATTTAGATGCAGACCAGTGTAAATATGTCGTTGACTGCTTTTTTCACTGCATAAACTGGTTTAGAGAAATTATCAGTGCTTTCGTCTCTGAGAAAACACCATTGATTCGGGTAAGAGTTTTGCAACGCCTTCAAAATCTGATTGATGTTGAAACAAAATTAGCACTGTTTTTGAAGCAAGTACCTGGTCATAATTTACCTCGTAGTTACTTCGAGTCAGTGCAGAATGTCAGCAAACAGCTAACAGTGAGAGCTGCAAAACCAGCCAAAAGTGGACGGAAGAAAGTTAAAAGTGTGTCTGTTTTGAATGCCACCTCGAATACCACTGTTAATACGCAGAATACATCGAAAGCGACTCAGTCTGCTTCAAACAAAAAAAGCTCAGTATCGTCTAGTGCTAGTTTGAACATTCAATTCAGAGAGATGGATACTGATATAATTCGGCTAATCAAATATCCATTGAAATTCGATGAGGCTAATGAAGACGATTCTAGCGGGCGAGTAGAAATCTTTTTGAATCTTCATCAGGTAAAGTTTGTTTTAAGTGACTTTACAACAAAATTGTCTTGTTTAACTCAGAACAAAGATATGGGTTTATCGAACTTGAATGATGTTAATCCAGAGCATCTTATCAAAGATTGCGTGAAGGTAGTCCACAAGCTCAATAAATTTGTTGAGGTGATAGTGAAAAAGTTGAGTGAGTTCATGGATGGTCAAGAAGATCTCTATTTTCCCGACAATGTTAATAATGTCAAGACATGTTTTACCAATATTCTACAAATTTATAGTTTGATTTTTCAATGGTCAGGTTTCCAACATATCAATAATGTTGATCTTTTAAAACAAATTTTGAAAGCGAGCAAAGATACAAGTAGCCAAAGTCTGACGTCAACAAACAGGTTAATTTCTGATTTTTTAACAAAAATATGTCAGTATACCAATGTATGCATTCACCTAAATCAAGCTGTTTTGATAATAAAAATAATGGAATCGTTGAACTCAATGGCAGTTGCTTCTAAAGAGCTTCAGACAAAAATTTCTTCTACAGCAGAGTTGTTCTTGGGAAAAAAATGGCATGATGCTACTGGAAAAATAGATCATGGTCAACAATGTAACCAAAATATTGATGTGCTTGTGAAAGCCTATTTGAAAAATGAAAATGTCGAAGTTATTTCTGGTATCGTTGATATAACTCTGAACGATATAGAGGCTTTTGAAGGAAAGGATGGACATTTGAATACTTATCCAGCGATAAATAAAAAGAACTTCCATGTCTTCTATCTGGGCATCTGTAACGCTTTATTGAGTACAATAAAAGTTGAAATTCAATCACTAACAAACATGGGACATTTGAAGTTGTGGAGTGTTGTAGCCGGTAGCATGACAAAGCTGATGACAATTGCGAAGACTGTGAGAAGTAAAAATCTATCGTGTTTTTTGAAAAAAACCATCAGTATTCTGAAGGTATTTCATAATCAAGGAATGCCAATTATGGAAATGATGTTCAGAAACCATTCAAATGAAGTCATCAATATATTGAAAACCATGCAAACTACAACTAGATTTTTGCATAGTCTGTGTTGTCAGTCAAAATTAACCTGTGATGCAAGTGTAGTAGCTCATATACCCACGTTCAAATTAACTATAGAATCTCTCATATACAGGGTAAAAGCAGCTTTAACGGCCAATAATTGTACGTCCGCATTTTGGTTTGGAAATTTAAGAAACAAGGATATAGATGGAGAAGATATTCCTAGTCAGAGTACAATTGTGTCTAATGATGACGCAAGTCAAGGTGGTAATGAACAAATGCCCAGTGATGATGAGGATGATGAAAATATCATCAATGATATCGAATCTGATGTTGAAGGTTCTGTTGAGAGTGAAGTTTATGACGGATGAAATTACCTATTAAAATGTTGTGGTTCTTGAAAGATATATTTTTTTAATACTTGTGTAGTTTTGTATTGCCATTTAGTTTAACCGTTGTCTAAGATTAGTATTATTTGTTTATTGTAAAACATTGTTCATTTTGTTTTCAAGATCAATTTTTGTACTGAAATAATGCTATTATAGAGGTTCTGTATTCATGATAGGTTTTTTTATTTTTGAGCGGTCAAGTTTGATAATCCACTCGAAGTTTGGTACATTCATGTTCATAAGATGTAGCGACGATACATTTTTGGCAAAAATCGATAAACAGAATTGTGCTTTGAATATGCAGATGTATTAATCTTGAAGGCTAGACTTATAAGCAAGTCACCACTGTGCTGATGCAGAAAGTGCTCATACAGGGTTTCAATTTCAAACTTCCACTCATAATTACGGGCCCCCAAGAAAACAGAATAAAAAACACCCGGACCCGTCAAAAGTAAGAGAAAATGATGAGAGGCAAATGGTCTTCAAAATGAGCTATTACTCAATATTTTTGAGAAGGATTTAATCTATTTCATACCATTTTTTTTGGGTGAAATACATCCTCGCCAAAAGGATTGAGTAATAGCTCATTTTGAAGATCTTGAAACTTGGCAGTTGTGATCAAGGTCGAAGGGCCTTCAAAATCAGGTTCACTCGACCCTCCTTTCCATTTAACATTTTGAGGGTGAATATCACCCCCGCTCAGAGAAGATTTTGCAAAGTTGAAAATAGGCGTAAACTGTTTTCCCCTCGAATCAAAAATCGACATGTCTGATCATTTCTCATTTTATTCTCTTGGGGGCCGGTTATTCAGGGTGGAAGTTTTCAAATTGACTCCCTGTATATTCTGCATTTCTCAGCAGAGTGGTGACAGCTGAATATGTCAAAAAGGCAATTGGGCGACATTTTGAAAAAAAAATCATTTATAATAATATGAAAAATTAGAAAGATACATCAGCGACTTCAAACTTTCAGGATGTAATAAGAATGAAAAGACCTTTAAAATAAGGAATCACTCGACCCCCCTTTCCATTTGATTTTTTCGATCAATGTGGACACAGCTCAAGGTTAATTGATAGTATAAGGTTGCATCGTTATACGTTCGGGTTTCGGACGAATCAGAATTCAGACAAAAATTACGTCAGTCGGCTCCGATTCGGATCTGAAATTCAAATACACATCTAAAAAAAAGATAGAATATGGTTCACACTTGGTAATAAGAAGATATTTCACTGTATACCAAAAGCTGTGTAAAAACTTACCCTCAAACAGGTTTAAAAACGGCCGACACTCGGTAAAAAAAGTTTCAAGACCCTGAAATACGGACATGTTATGACATTTAGATGACACACCGATGACAGGAATGTCAATAATGGAGCTCGGTGACGGGATCGATTCGGTTTATCGTTCGTGGATTTCCGATTCCCTAGTTACGGCGCAACCTCTTCATATCAATCAACCTTGGACACAGCTGTTATTTTGTCATTTTCAGCTGTCACTACGTAGTGTCAAAAAATTCTGAACATCCTCACCATATCGTGTGTCCAAATTTCGTTCTAATATATTTAACGTTTCAAAAGTTAGAAGGGCATTGAAGAATTCAACTGTTTGGGTTTTTGAACAGCTCCACTTCGAAGTGAAATTGAATGTAATGCCTGGTTTAGATTCAATTTCATTTCGTCACTATACAGCCGCTAGTTATCCGACGACTATTTTTAGTTCAATGGCAATACGGGCAATCTCTGCAGATATCGTTGTTCATATTCATAAAATTCTTTCTAAAACTACACAATACATTACATTTTTGGAACAGTTTTGTTTCCAAGAATCACTCTGATGTTTGGCAAAATATCAGGTTCATGACAGAATGGGGAATAGGTTATTTAACGTTATATTTTTACCGAAAACATGTCTGCTAATTTAGGTCCAGAAGAAGTATTAGTAGGCACTTCTTCTGGACTTGAATTGGCAGACGGAATGACGTGCGTTGAAATTGAACAAAAGCTGTTGCTAGTTTGGGTTAGGTTGGCTTAGTTTGTGTTTGGTAAAAAATGGATGTCGCCTTGGCGACATCTTTGTTGTAAAAGATTAAAGCATAAAGAGAAAGAAAATGACAGCGACAATTCATAACTCCTCGGTCATAACATTCACGTCCGCATGTCTTTCCATGTCATTCCGGCGACTATTGAAGTTTTTTATGACTATTCGATGACTGATCACATAATAGGTGTGTTTGTTATCCTTCACTAGTAAACACGAATTAACACTGTTAGTGTTAGGCGGTTAGTGCAAACAGTGTAGCGTGTTTGTTATATCAGTGTGGGATGCACATTACACGTATTTTCCGGACACCCTGTATATTGCTTGAATTGATATTCTACCAATCTGTGAGTAATAAGTAAGTATAACGCTATACCACATTATGATCTCAAAAGAAATGGTAATATTTTGAGAGTAATTTTGTCGATGTAAGATCAGCCATTTGGATTAAACCCTCGATCAAACCGGTGTCGCGTCGCTTCGATACAATGAATTGATCAACGACTAAATCTCCTGAAATATCATGAATCAATGGAATATCACTGCATTCAAATTTAGAAATAATATCAAATTGGTTTTCAAGCCTAATCGTAAAAGAATATTAAAGTCAAATTAGCAGTCCGTGTGTGGCAGGTCATTGTTTCAACTATAAAGTTTTTATTATTATTCCGCTTATGTTGATTTGACAAAAACAGTAACAGGAAATCACGCACGAAAATGTTCTTCCTAAACAATAATCTACGGTTCATTCCAGTTCAGTTTTATTATTGAAATGTTGAGAAGTAAATAGTGGCGTAATTTTAATAAATCTGTTGGGAATAAGCTTAGAAGGTAATTAAGTGTTTGAATAATACAATTTCCCCATTTGAAATTCCGATATGTTCTTCATATTCGATAACGGTGGAAAAACAGAAGTGATCTGTTTTTGTCAGTTCAATGTCCATCCAGTAAGTAGGTAGATATCCTGCCAAAAGAAAATAAATAGAAAGTTTATGTGGTCCAAATTGATTAAGGCCCGGTACTTTCACATTCAAGTAGTCGATTTTATTCTCTCAGAATAACCTCCAAATCGGTCCCGCCATGGTAACGCTCCATTTGTTATCTGACAGTTGGTTATTATTTTATTATTCGAATGTGAAAGTACCGGTCCTAAAAGTCACATTATTTACCAAGCAAAGGGCTAATTTCCATACACCTGACTTTCAGCAACTTTTTTAAATAGTCGCGATAGACATTACTTTTAAGAGTTAACTAATAGCGTGACCATAATGAAAAAAATGTCGCTAGCGTTACCTAAAAAAATATATTTCAAACCTTACATTTATTTAAAGAATTAAGATAGTTTCATAGCCGCCAAAAGTAGAATGAAAAATGTCGAATCCGTTCCCGGATGATTATCGTTTCATTCGCTTTAGCGTTTGACTGGATTTACACTTTTCACTTAAAATATTATCCCAATACTACTTTTTTTCTAAAAAACCCAGAAAAAAGTAATTTTATTCTAAGTGAAGGTGTCAATCTAGTCAAAAGCTGGAGCAAATGATGCGAAAATCATCTGATTTCAAGAGTTGAATAAAAAAAATGGCTCGTCACGGTTTTTTTTTAACTGCGAGTCAACTTTTAATCATGATCTCCAAGAAAAGTAAAAGGGCTGTAAAGACACAATGACATTATGCATGACCAAATTAATAATAATCATAGTAATTTTTTATCAATTGGAAATCCCCAAATTTTATAAAAACTAATATCAAATAATTGAAAATTGAAAACTTATATACTGTTGGACACAATAATCATTCATCATACGCCTTTGAAAAAACTTGTGATGTGTTGCTGTGAAATGTTGTGACAAAAATCTGTCTGTTGTAATTTTGTAAAATTCAGTGGAGCACTAAAAATCATAGAATAATGTTTAAGGGGGAACTAAAAATTTTGATTTGCTTGAATCTATTTTTGAAACTGAACATAGTTGATTAGACTGTTTGAAAAGTGTGCTGCGGAAACAAAGCTATAGGTCGTCATCGAGATGCGGATGCCACTAATAACTTCGGTTTATTATACGACATAGAAATGAGTTTTTGAGCAACCAACTATGTTTTGAAGAAACATATTTATTTCCAAGTGTAGTCGTCAGAAGTTGAGCTGACATGCAGACATTTTGTTCGTGACTTAACGTCGAATCATAAATGAAATGAGGTAACAACCATGGTATTGTATCATGGGATCATGGGTAACAGCTGATGTGAATTCTCCACTTTTCCACATAAGACACAAGAATCGCTTTGGAGAGTCTTTTGTCACCAAGTAAAATCAAAAGTCTTGCGTGGTATCTTTATTGATTCGAAACGTAGGGGCGCTCAAGATACCTATACTACCTTTCGGCAAACAAATTGACTGCAGAAGCTTAGATTGGAGCTTTGTAAGAAGTAGTGACCCGCAACATCCAGCATTTAGATTACAGTTTATCGTAATAGTGTTTTGTATAATTTCAAATTATCTAACCCAAACTGCCTAAATGAAACAGCTAAAAATACCGGAGGATGCGAAAAAAAAACATTACATTAAAAAGTAGAATAATATCGATGAAGTCAAGAGAAAGCAGAAGAAGAAAAAAATATAATATTTGGAATTACAAGAATAATTAGGAAAGAGGGTTGCAGGAACTCACTGGATTGGAAAAGAAACCATAAGAATTTTGAGAAGGAATACTTCAATAAGAGTGGTGGTAGTGGTGGGTATGCAGGAGTCCAAGAGTAGAAGTTGAGAAAATAAGAAAACGAAGTCTTACTGGAAAAGTTTTCACCAGACTACAGCACATAAATCCACCTAGGTACGATGGTCGAACCTCTAAGATATTGTGAAGTTGCTGCAACTGTTTCTAGTTTTGAAGATGTGGATACTTCTTTGGTAGCGCTCGACAGTTTCTATTAGAGAGAATATATCGAAGATCGACAAACCGCGGGACCATGTTCCTCAAAAGACTTCGACACATCCCTCCAAAACATGAAAGGAACTGCTGATTGATAACGTGTGACTCTCAATCAGCTGCGGCCTTGTTCAACGTTCTTAAGGCGGCCAGATTAGAAAAATAACAACAAAGTTCGGATGTCGGCTTACACAAATATCTCAAAATTGTCTTTATTAAAAGCTTAGGTGAAACTCGGTCGAAAGTCTAGCTATCGAATGGTGAATCTATCTATCTATCACCATCTATTAGCACAGCATGACACTCATTGTCGGTTGTCAGTCTTGACAGCAGATCTCTGAAGGAGCTGCAAAACCGGAATCTCCGGGCCTACTTTGGGTTAATGCAGCTAACCTTCAGACTTCTCATGAAGGAGGCTCCCGATGCTCAGGGTAATACAAATAAACCTTCAGCACAGTAAGGGAGCATCTGCTGCCCTTTGCCAACAGCTGGCAAAGAAAAACATAGACCTGGCCATCATCCAAGAGCCCTGGATTACGAAGGGAAAAATAGCCGTTCTAGGAAACACTGGAGGTAAGATCTTTTACAAGGATCAATCCACAGGTAAAGTGAGAGCTTGCATATACGTGAGAAACGGAGTGCAGGCTCTCAATATTAAAGAACTAAATTCCAGGGATCAAGTAGCCGTCCAACTAAGCTACAAAGAGGAAGGAACCCAGAAGGACATCATAATAGCCTCGGTTTACCTTCCCTACGATGCACTCAGACCCCCACCATCGGAAGACCTGGAGAAACTAGTGAATCACTGTGGGCAGAGAAACCTACAGTGTATAATAGATATGGACGCCAACTCGCATCACACCATCTGGGGGAGCAGCGATATCAACAAAAGAGGTGAGTCTTTATTGGATTTTATTATAACCCATGATTTGGAGATTCTAAACAAGGGCAAGAAGCCTGTTTTTGCAAACCGCATACGGTCGGAAGTTATTGATGTCACTCTGTCCACCTTCCGTATCAATCCCGATATCCAGCGGTGGCGCGTATCCGATGAACCATCCCTGTTGGACCATAGGTATATACTGATGGAAATCAATAGTATTGACAAGCCGTCAGAAATGTACCGCAACCCACGCAAAACAAACTGGACTGAATACCGGGAGGAGCTGGAGGCGGGGTTACGCGGGATGCGTAACAGATCTGATGTTGAGGTGGTAGCAGAACAACTACAAAACGCCATAATTTTCTCATACCATCAAAGCTGTCCGCTAATCCGGCGTTCTTCATGCAAGGACACAACCTGGTGGAACGAGAAACTTGACAAGATGAAGGGGGAAACACGCAGACTCTTCAATGTGGCCAAGAAAACCGGTGAATGGGATGAATGGGATGAATACCACCATACTCTGACGAAATACAACAAAGAAGTAAGGGAAGCTAAGAGGAACTCCTGGAGGAAGTTTTGCACTGAGGTCGAAAAAACCTCGGAAGGCGCATCCTAGCTAAAGATCCCCTTCCACCAATGGGAACACTAAAGAAACCAAATGGGGAATACACGAAAAATGGCGAAGAAACCATTGAGACACTACTCAGGGCACACTTTCCAGACTCGACCCTGATCAACTCGCAACAGGGAACCAACTCCCTATCTCCTGAGATCCTCCGGATGAGAGGATCAAGAGATGATTGGGTCATAGCCCGACAGATTGTGACACCAAATAGAATCGAATGGGCCATAAACTCATTCGAACCATACAAAGCACCTGGTTGCGATGGGATAATACCGGCACACCTGCAGCAGGGCGAAGCCCAACTCATATCGATGCTTTGCCAACTATTCAGAGCAAGCCTGGCAACGGGACACATACCCATGATATGGAAACTCTCACGAGTGGTCTCTATACCGAAACCCGGGAAAGATAGCTCTCAGCCCAAGGCATTCAGACCAATAAATCTCTCGTGGCTTCTACTCTAAACGATGGAGAAAGTGATTGAAAGGCCCATTAGGGAAACCTCCCCAATAGAGAGGCCACTACACAAAAACCAAAACGCCTATCAACCTGGTAAATCATGTGAAACTGCTCTGCATGAACTTGTTCATAAAATAGAGCAACCACTGAACAACCAAGGAGTTGCCCTAGCTGCATTCCTTGATATAGAAGGAGCATTTGATCACACCTCCTTCGATTCAATGACCACCGCAATCAATCGGCGTGGAATTAAAGACACGGTTTGTAGGTGGATAAGAAACATGCTGAAAGGTAGGAGAATTCAAGCAACTATGCTTGACAAAACTGTAACTACAGAGGCAGCTAAAGGCTGCCCCCAGGGTGGAGTCTTGTCCCCTCTCCTCTGGAACCTAGTCGCAGATGGTAGAGTAAAACAGCAAAGGTTTCTACGCCCAAGGCTATGCCGATGACGTAGCAATACTTATCACTGGCAAACACACCAAGACAATATCAGAACTGATGCAGACAGCTCTGACAATCGTAGAAGATTGGTGCAGGAAGGTGAACCTGAAGGACAATCCTGAGAAAACCTCCCTGGTCAGCTTTACGAGAAAGAGGAAGACAGCGGAATTATTCAAACCCATGTTCTTTGGACAAGAACTGCAGGTGGTAAGAGAAGTCAAATACCTAGGCATCATCCTGGATGACAAACTCACATGGAATTCACACCTGCAGAAAATAGTGAATCGAGGTAAAGCCACAATAATGGCAACAAAAAGAGCGATAGGAAAGAATTGGGGCATAAATCCGCGCATGGTACACTGGCTCTACTGTACCGTGGTAAGACCCACCCTTGCTTATAGCTCTGTTGTCTGGTGGCCGAAGATCGAGCAGCGACAAGCAGCCACGGAACTTGCAAAAGTTCAGAGGCTAGCATGTCTCTGTGTAACGGGAGCCATGAAAACTACTTCAACACTTGCCATGGAGGCCATGCTTAACCTACCTCCTTTAGATATCTATATCAAAATGGAAGCAAGAATGGGAGCATATAGACTTAGCAACACCGGGAACTGGAGCCACTCAAACTCCCAAGGACACACTAAGATAACCAGCACAGTCACGAACCACTTAGTAACAATGAGGAGTGATATCATGTTGAAAAATATTAACTTTAGCACTTCTCCCAAGACCAAGCTAATATGGGAAGAGGAAACGGTGAAACAACTCCGGATGGCTAATGGGGCAATATGGTACACAGACGGCTCCAAAACAAGCCGGGGAACTGGTGCCGGAATCGTAGGTGAAAATCCAAAGTGGGAAACATGTGAACCACTCGGGATGTACGCTACAGTTTTCCAGGCAGAAGTACATGCAATAAACGTATGCGTGCAAGAGAATCTCAGGAGAGGCTACAGAGGAAGGAAAATCCTTATCCTTAGTGACAGCCAAGCTGCAATCAAAACCATCTCCTGTCGGGAAACCAAATCCAAAAAATCATGGACTGTCAGCAAAACCTTGTCACAGTGGGAGTATCTAACGATGTCACTCTTGGATGGATACCAGGACACACAGGGATAGCTGGGAACGAGCGGGCGGATCTACTAGCACGCAAATCTGCAAACACACCACTTCTGGGTCCAGAACCTGCTATTGGTATTACAAAATCCTCTGTGAGAGGTTGGCTGAACTGTTGGTCCAAAAAACAACAGAAAGCTAGATGGTGCCAATCACCAGGTCTGAAACACAGTAAATTAATGATGGCAGACGAGATCGACTCATCATTTTCTGGAAGCCTACTGAAACTCAGCAGGAATCAGCTTAGGAAAGTAACAGGTATATTAACTGGACACTGCACTCTAAGGAAACACATGTCATGGGTCTTTTCAACGAGGAACCCATATGTAGGCTGTGCAACGAGGAGGAGGAAACAGCCTCCCACATTGTATTCGAATGTGAAGCGCTGGCGTACTGGAGAAGAGATAATGGGGAATTCACAACCACTCCTCAAAGGACGGACAGGGAAACAGTAGAACGAGTCAGAAACCTTATTCGGGCAATGGAGCTCTTCGACTGAGAGACAGGCACAGAGAAGATACAATAAGCCCAACTAGAGGCTGCGGTGTCGGGGCCAACAGCCCGAAACTCGTAGCGCCTGTACTTCAGTAATCAGTATTGGCACAGCTTATAAGTTGTGTCTTACTATTGGTGTTGATACAAGCGCCGTGATGAATAATACATGTACCAGCAGACACTATTGTCATATTATGACGCAATACTAAGATTTTTTTTGCTAATTCAAAAAGAACTATAAATGTCGTGACGGACAGGTCTAGAGAGTTTATTTGAAAAGATATTGAAATAAGATAAATACAAAAGTTTCATGTTTTTTAATGAACTTTGAGAATTGTAGGTCAAAATGTCAAAAAATATTGGTAACTGTCAAATATTGAGAGGTTGATAATTTTTCAAATGAGACATCCTATATATTATTGCATTTTTCTACGTAAAATTCTAGACATATTTGATATAATAAGTGTGTCTGTTATACTCCACTAGTGCATACTTTTCTACACTACAACACCCGGTGTGGCTTTGTTTGTGAAATTTTTGTCTGTTCTTTAGGATAGAATATCTTTACAAGTATAGTGAAGATATTCTATCCTAAAAACATTCCACAAACAAAGCCACACTGAGTGTTGTATCATAGAAGAGTGTGCACTAGTGGAGCATAACAAACACACCTATTATGTCCTATAACTAGTATAAGCGGTTTTGAAATATTTGAGTTTTCATGTCAAAAATGACGTCCCTATTTAAATGTTAATTTTTCCTATAAGACAGCCTTTATTATTTAATTTGTATTGGATTTCTCGTTGAAACTACTTTCACAATATTTTGATTACTATTATTACAGGGTGCCCCAAAAATATTATTAAGAATTAAATTAAGAAAACTGAATTGGAAACCCTCAATTTTTATAATTTTATATCACTGAGCATTGAAAATAAAGGTGTGTATAAGATTGTCCATTCCAAAAATTATTTTTTTTTTTAATTTTAGGAATGGACAATCTTACACCAACTCACTCGTATTTTCAATGCTCAATGAGATCAGATTATAAAAATTGGGAGTTTCATTATGCTTTTGATAGTAACTACATAATGTAACTCATATTACACACCTGCGGAATATGAATTTCATATTCCACACCCGTGGAATACAATACAATACAATCGACCTTGCTTAGATTGTTGTTACTAGGGCAACTGAAATAATTGATTTTGACAAATAGTATATTTGACGTTGATTTATTCATTGTGAACATTTCTAATTTTAAATTATTTTGTTGTAAATTACAATTTTTTTGGAAAATCTGCAAAATGAATAGTCGTAGATAAAGCATAGTATCTGACTCGCGTGTAATGTACTACATTATACGCTCGTTAAATATCATACTATTTTGGCAGTTTTCCTAATTTAATTTTTGATCTTAGTTTTGGGCCACCCTGTAATAATAGTTATCAAAATGAAACCTTTGAAAGTAGGTCCCTTTCAACAAGAAATCCAATACAAATTACACAAAAAAGGCTTTCTTATACGAAAATTTCACATTTAAATAGGAACCTACAAGCGTCATCTTTGACATAAAAACTCAAATATTTCAAAAACGCTTATACTTAGCATAGTATAATAAACAACAAGTAGCGACAGCTCCATATATCTGTGGTCAAATTTCGTTCTGTCTCAATGACAGAAATTCGCCTCATTTATACCCTGCTAACATTTTGGAATGTAAAACGGTATTCTAAATCAAGACTTTGAAACTTCGCATAAATCTTTAGACATACTGCATAGTAGGAAATCGTATTGTATAACTTGATTGATGATTCACCTATGTGTCGGTATCATTGAAATCATGGAATCGGCCACAGTATGGTTTTATTTCACATTTCATAAGGTTAGCAGTGTATAAATGAGGCGAATTTCTGTCATTGAGACAGACGAAATTTGACCACTTTTATGTATATGGAGCTGTCGCTACTTGTTGTTTATTATACTATGTACTTAGGTATAGGACATATCATATCTGTCTAGAATTTTACGTAGAATCCAAAAATGTAATAATAAATATACAGGGTTTTTCACTTAAAACTCTGCACGCCAATATCTTGGAAACGCGTAGAAATATTTGATTTTTGTAAAAAGTAATCAATGTATGGAGTCAAGTAGTTAATTTTCACAGTTGAACAAATTCGACGCCTTTGAAGATTGTTATTTAGTTAAACTCATTTACTTACTCAGTTCTGAGTTATAACGGTTAATAGTAAACATTTCATGATTAACAAAAAATGCGATACTGGATGATTTTTACAAAAAAGCTATTCTAAAATTATGTAAAAAGTAGTCAATGTATCTGGTCAAGTAGATAGTCTCCAAAGTTGAAAAACTTCGACGCCCACTACAACGCGACGCTTCGAAAATATAAATCGATTGCAGGGACTTTGAAACTACGCACATACGAAGGTACATGTTATTTATAAACTTTTTTGTCATTCACTAGAACCCATTTATCTGACAAATTTCTGAGTTTATAGTAAACATTCTTTGATTGACAAAAAATGCGATAACGGATGATTTTTACAAGAATGGTGGTCTCAATAATTGCGGTAAGAAGTGTTCAGTGTATGGCGTCAAGTGGATATATTTTTCAAGGTTTAAAAAATTTGACACCTACTAAGCGCTAAGCGTCGCGTCAAAAATACCAATCGATTGCAGGGACTTTGAAATTACGCGCATGAATGCGGAAGTATATATAAACTTTTTGTTATTTACTTGAAACCATTTATCGTGATCATTCCTGAGTTGAACTGGTTTAGTACCTAAAAATTTCTTGTTTGACAAAAAAATCTCGTGGGTATCATCCTTAATCGCATGTTTTGTGAATTAAGAAATGTTTAGTCTAAACCGGTATAACTCAGAAGGGAGGAGAATAAATAAGTTCAAGTAAATATCAATAAAATTAACTATGAACATGGACTATCAACATGGCATGCGCGTAATATGAAAGTCCCTGAAACCGATTTATATTGCCGCTCCTCGGGACGCTTAGCTTCTGTAGGCGTCGAATTTTTTCAACTTTAAATAATACTCACTTGTCCCCATACACTGATCACTTTTTACAGAAATTGAGACTAGTATTCTTGTAAAAATCATCCCTAATCGCATTTTTTGTCAATCAAGACATGTTGGCTATAAACCGGTATAACTCAGAAATGAGTAGGATAAATGAAACCGAGTAAATAAAAAAAAGTTTATAATCCATTTATATTTTCGACGCGTCGCGGCGCTCAGCTCTCGATAGGCGTCGAATTTTTTAAACTGTGAAATATATCTACTTAACCCCATACATTAAACACTTTTTACAGGAATTGAATATTCATATTCGTTTTCGAGATATTAGCATGCGGAGTTTCAAGTGAAAAACCCTGTATGGGATGTCTCATTTGAAAAAATCATCAACATGTCAATACTTGACAGTCACCAACATTTTTTGACATTTTAGCCAAAAGAATGCTCAAAGTTCATTAAAAAAAATTAAACTTTTGTATTTATCTTATTTTAATATCATTTCAAATAAACTCTCTAGGGGTGTGCAAAAATATACGGAAAGACCCTGTTCATAACAAAGATAAAAAAACCGTGAATACCCTTAAATTAGATTCATGACTGAAGGACATTTCTATAAGGATTTTCAGTGTTTTCTTTAAAATTGTCAGCATATCTAAATGAAGCGCGGTTAATGCATAAAGTCAATCAGTAAAATGGATCACCAATATTGTGTTGCCTTAAAGACACACTCTCGGACACACCTGACCTTTCACCTGACAAAATACTTATATTTATACTTATATACAGGGTTATTCACGTTATTCGACACGAAACATTATGGCTAAAGTAGGTATCTGATTTCAAAGAAGTTTTTTTTCCTAGGTGGAGAAAAGGTTCCTATCCTATGAAAAGTCAAGATAGGAAAGTGCAGACCATTTTTCTCTAACTTGAATAGTTTAAGTTTTATAGCATGTCAACGGTGCAAAAATGCCATTTTCAAGGCTCGATATCTCGATAACGGTTGCATTTAGGAACATTAGTTGTATCACAATGTTTGTTCAAAATTGAAGGAAGAATTGAAATATCTATCAATATACAGGGGGTGGTTCCATTTGAAAAAATACAACTTTGATGCGTTTCGTGTTGTGGGGACACCCTGTTTAACGTGAAAATATTTCAAAAATGTAGCCTTGAAGGGTCCCTATCAATCCAAAAAAAAAAAAATCTTCAAAATCTGATACTCCAGCCATAATGTTTCGTGTCGAATAACCTGAATAACCCTGTACAATACGAGCCGATCATTTTGAAAAGTCAAAGGTGCAAAAATGCCATTTTTTATCATGATAACGGTTGAATTTAGGAACATTAGTTGTATCACAATTTTTGTTTAAAATTGAAGGAAGAATGGAAATACCAATTAATGAATTAATATACAGGGGGTTCCATTAAAAAAAATACATCTTTCATGCGTTTCATGTTTTGGGGACTCCCTGTATAACGTGAAAATATTTCAAAAATGTAGCCTATGGTCTATGGTCCCTATCAATCCGGAAAAAAATCAGATACCGCAGACATAATGTTTCGTGTCGAATAACGTGAATAACCCCGTATAATACGAGCCGATCATTTTGAAAAAGCATTGCTTTGTTAAGATGAAAACCCAAACTCAAAATCTCAGCAGAGAATACAGTGGAATTCTTTAATCAACCTATTCTTACTTTTGAACCGTTTGATATATTAGAACGAGATTAGGACACACCATGGGAGGACATTTTTCGACATAGTAGAGACAGCTGAAAATGTCAAAATAAAAGCTGGGCGCCATTTTGAAAGAAAAAATCAAATGCAAAAAGGTTCTAGTGATAGTTCATTCTGAAGGTTTTTTCATCCTTATTACAACCTGCAAGTTTGAAGTCGCTTGCTCTTTCTAATTTTTTAATATCAAGCCAGTATTTTTTTTCAAAATGGCGCCCCATTGCCGCGTTAACATTCTCAGCTGCCACTACTGTGTTTAGAAATACAGAACGTGCTCATATATTGGGGATCATGCCACAACATTAATTCTTTGATGTCGATCCCCTATTTTAAACCGTTAATATACCAGAATTAAATCAAACTTCCAGGGTGTAATAAGGATGAAAAGATCTTTGACCCTCTTTTCCATTTGATTTTTTCGTTCAAAATGGCACTCGGTTGTTATTTTGACATTTTCAGAAAAATGCAGAACGTCCTACAATATGGTGTGTCCAAATTTCGTTCTAATATATTGAATGTTCAAAACTTAGAAGAGGGTGGGGACAATGAAGAATTCATATTGAACTGCGCATGTGTTTTGTCCAAACCAAAGTTATTCATATTGAACTGCGCATGAAAACGAAACAGAGCTAATTTTGGGCGCCCCGAGAGATTTAAGAAAAAACCCTTGGACCCGTCAATTTTTGATTTGAGGGGGAACGATTTTTTTCGCATTTTCATCCCATGAAGGGCAAAGTCCTAGCGGAGGTGACAAGGGCCCCCAAAATTTCAAATGACATGAGGGGTCGAGTGATACCTTATTTTTAAGGTATTTTTATGTAGATTATAACCCCCAAGTTTCACACTGCTAATATCTACCTAGTCATTACAGGGGCTATCTAAAGTTACCAACAAATGTAAATTTTGAAGCATTTGTGGGGTGATTTGGCGACATTCATCAACTATTCGTTGTTGCAGGTCTTCCACAGATATTGGATCGTATTAATTTTAGTTCTCAAATCACCCCATAAGAAAAATTTAACGGGATGATATCTGGAAAACGTGGAGGCCACTCAATAGCTCCTTTTCTTCCAATATCCATTGTCCTGGAAAAGTTTGGTCTAAATATCGACGAAAAAGGCATAGGAGAGTGGAGTGGCGCACATCTTGCGATGGTTTTAAAACATTTTTTTGTAACTTCAATTAACCCCTGTAATGGCTGTGCAGATAGTAGCGGTGTAAAACTGGGGGGTTATAATCTACATAAAAATACCTTCAAAATAAGGTATCACCCGACCCCTCATGCCACTTAAAATTTTGGGGGCCCTTGCCACCCCCGCTAGGGCTTCGCCCTTCATGGGATGAAAATGTGAAAAAAATCGTTCCCCTTAAATCAAAAATCGACGAGTCCGAGGGTTTTTTCTTAAATGTCTCGGAGCGCCCAAAATTAGCTCTGTTTCGTTTTCAAATGACCACCCTGTATAAAGACCAAACAAAAAAGATGGAGGATTTTCTTGAACTAAAAGCATCTCTTTCGGGAAGAATATAAACAGGTTAAATATTGTTTCAACAAACACAACGATATTTTTGCTAAGGCTAATGGAAAAATTGGCAAGATTGATGAGATCATTGTGCTTGAATAAACCCTTGATGCGCAGCGACTTCGTCACCTCTCTTGCAAAATATCCAAAAGTAGAATAGCTCTTTGATAGGATGTTTGAAGAATGAGATTTTTGAGGACTTCAGTATTAGGTACAACCGGTTTTAAAAAAAAAACTGATACGATGTGAATTGAATATTTTTCATTTCAAGTATTGTATCAGTGTGAAACAGCCATATGGAAAAAACTCGATAACTAATGAATGGGGACCTCTTCGAAAAAACGCTCGGACACGTCGATTGCTATTTTTGGTTGTACATTTTTTCCAGCAAAAACATTTTACACATGGTGTGTCATGTAGCAGTGGCTGATACCAACTTTGTTATTCTAAATACTACATCCAGTATATTATTCAATTTTTGGATTCTTTAGAAATTTCTAGACCTATTTCATGTATTATATCCTAAACCTATCTTTAATTGTTTCGAAAATATCAAGTGTTTCAAGATCTCTTGTAAACATTATTATTACAAAAATAAAATTATTTAATCACAGAAATTCGCTAGAACTCACTCAAAAATCAATAAATACCAAGTAGTAATACTGTCTATTTCTTAATAATGTAAAACAAATTAAAAAATCAAAAAATAAAGTCTGACTGCTATCGTACAGTCAGAGATTTTTTTAATATTTCCATATCAGTAGAAACACACGCTGGAATGGTTTTCACTTACTTTTTCATTATCAAGACCTAAATGGAAGATAAATCTGAATATGAATATAAAACTTACCACAAATAAGTCGAACGATATTACTAAAAGCACGAAAGGAAGGTTTTACATTCCGTCCTCACTACTAGTCCAATTCATTACACTTTTAAGTGTTGATTAGGTACAAGTGCCAAGTTGGTTGGTTGGTTGGTTGTTCTGGTGGCGCTGCTCTAATTTAGCAATTTTCCAGCTCATTCGGTGTAGTAACTGCAAAGAGTCTAGGCCATAATGCAGTCACTATAATATAAAGTTTTTTAGAATCGATAGGGGTTAGTATTGTACAAACACAACAAATGATTTAAGCTCTTCTCGCCCCCGCTAACACACATAATACTGCGTCGGATGGATAGGGATGTGTCTATGGTGAGTTTTTTTCTGTAATTAAAAAAAGTGTGAATCTTTTATTTTCTTACAACTTGATCTGATTTATGGTTAGAAATTTCATTAACAGTTTAATTGTTTCATCATTCATTTAGTTAGGATGTTGCTCATATTTGAGGGTAGTTCTAGACCTTTCTTTTGGAATTCTGCATATAGGTTTAGGTTTGGTATTGCGTTTATCGGGCATGTTAAAAAGATGTGATTCAGATCTTCAATTTGACCGCATTCGCATAGAGGGGAGTCTTTGATAACAATTTTGAATAAGTGTTGCGATGATAGGCAGTGTCCTGTCCTCAGCCGTATCATTGTCGTTATTTGTTTTCTTTCTTTAAATTTAGTGTATTCGAACCATTGTGTTTTAAGTGGGCCGTCCACTATTTGACCGTACCATTGTCCTTTATTTTTTGTTGTTATTTTCCATTCCTTGATAAATTTGTCATTAATGCTGCCATCTCATTGCCTTGAATTTCAGCGTGTCCCGGTATCCATGCCACCTGGTAGTTAATTCCTCTCTCATTTGCTCCAATTAAAAGGCTTTTTGTATTTAGAGATATATGGTCATTTTTGATTGATATTTTGTTACTGTTTAGTCTTTGGATGGCACTTTGTGAATCCGAAAATATTAATACGTTATTTATCCTCTTCTTGATAGCAAATTTTACTGCTTCCGGAATTGCTATCACTTCCGCTGTACATATTGAGAAGTCATTATACAGTTTTGCTGAGAAGTTGAAGTTTATTTTTGGTATGTGTATTCCTATGCCCACTTTGTTCAAATGTTTTGAGGCGACCGTAAAGATTAAGGCATGTGTATTGTTGAGTTTTTCTGTGGCCAGTTGAAAATGTTGTTTGGCATAGTTGTCTGACTTTTCTATTTTGAGGTTCATGGTTCTTAGTTTCTTCAGTTGTAGATGATAGTCAAAAGAAAATGTTTCATGTTTGTCTGTTTTTTGTATTATGTTCATGTGGGGGCTAATCAGGTTAAGGGCAGAGACTAGGTATGGTGGATTTTTATTTGACCAATATGGCATGCGTTCGTTAATGTTCCGGTTTATCATTTTTAGATTTTGTACTACTGGTTGATTATGTATGTTTATCATGTTGATTATAAAATAAATAATTCTTCGATTTTCCAGGTCCGATTCTCCTGCTTCCGATATAAGTGCGTTTGTTGGTGTTGATCCCATGCATCACATTACAATCCTCAAGCTTTGGAACTGTATTGAGTCAAGTTTCTTCAAGATATTTTTACTGGCTGGGTTTAAAAATATGCTTCCATAATCAAGGTGGGATTTGACTAAACCGTTATATGCCATGAGCATGGTTATGGGGTCTGCTCCCCATGAAACTCTTGAGAAAGTTTTCATTATATTTATCCCTTTTCGTGACTTTTCAATTGGTTTATTGATTTGTTTATCCCATATTAAGTTTTTGGTGTATATTAGTATTTCTTTTCGTCAGTTACTGTGAGAGGGTTGCCTTCTATTACTAATCGGGGAGTGTTAATCGCTCTGTGTCCTTTTGTAAACCACATTTGATCACATTTATCAGCAGATAGTTTCATTTTATTTCTGAATATCCAGTCCTGGATCCCAGTTAGGGCTGTATCCATTTTTTGCTGCATATTGATGTAGTTATTTCCCGAAGTTATCAGTACAATATCGTCAGCATACGCTATAAGTTTCCCACCCTCTGGTAGTTCTTTATAAATATCCACCAAAAATAAAAGTGTGCTAAAAGGGGAGCCTTGTGGTATTTCTGAGCTTGTCTGTGGATTTCCTATAAATTTTCCATCTTGATTTCTTGAACATAATTTTCGATTTTCCAAAATTTTATTGGTTAGATTACATAGTTCAATGGCAATGTCCAAGTTTACCATTTTTTCATAGATTTGAATGTCGACGAGGTCATAGGCTGACTTAAGATCCAAAAAAACTGCAAGTGTTGAGAGGTCAAGGCCGAAAGCTGTTAGAATATTGGTTGTTAATAGTCCGTGTGCGTTTTGTGTACCTAATCCTTTTCTAAATCCTGTCATCCATTCCATTCTGTTTTTAATCATGATTTCGAGCGTTTTCAGGTAGCAGGAAGCAAGAATTATTGCTCTATAGTTCTCTGAGTTCGCGGGATCTTTGTTGGGTTTTAAAAGGCATATTATGTTGTATCTTTTCCATTCTTGTGGGATTATTGTCCTTCCAGACATTGATTGTATGTATTTAGTAGCATTCCTTTCATTTTATTTGGCAAATTTTTTAACATTCTGTATGAAACTTCATCTATTCCTGGGGTCGAATTTTTCTTATCTCGAAGGCTGATTTCGAGTTCGAGCCGCGATGTAGAGAGTACGTATGAAAATAATAGGGTTGTTTTTCTCGCCGATAGCGTAAGGCGCATGCGTTCTTACTAGGGCAACTGACATGCAGTGCCACGTTCACGAGCGTGCTTCTATCCTTGTCTAGTTGAAAGTAGAACAAGGATAGAGCATTAAGTGGGATTTATAAACTCGCCGTTCGCCATTACCGCTAACGCTGACATTTGACGTTCGATATAGACATGTGGACGCGCCTGCATACATTTATATCATGCCGTCTGCCGTTGGCGCACCGCTAGAGATCGTTGATCTCCATCTTTTGCCGTCCGCCGTTCGTAGCAAGGCCATAGGAAAATGTCTCAATAGGTTTTTGTTCCCATAATTCATATTTTTATATCATAAAATTGAGATTTGTACCAAAATATACTCGAGTCAGTCACCAAATCTCACTAAACTAGAACAAATTAACTTCAAAGTAAGTAAACAAAAAAATTGAAAATCTTCGACGACAATCGACGGTATGAAAGTTTATAAATGCATTGGGCGACGGCAACGGAGAACGTCAACCGTAACGGCGGACGGCAAGTTTATAACTCAACCTTAACGTCTTTCGAGCAATGTGAACGCGGAAGAGATGGCTAAATATGACTTTTAACAATAATAATTTATCATGTGTGTGGAACAAACATTCTGATGAATTATCTCGTGTGTGAATCCGTGCCAAAGTGGACTGAAAAAATCAAAGTCATATTTCGATATATTAATGCACAGTTTCATTGAAGAATGATTTATAATCATTACATCCATGCATATCATAAAAATCAACATGCTTGATGACAAAATCAATAGAAAGCCATGAGAATCAGTCCGCGTTTTATTATCTATCCGTAAGATTATCTTCGCATTCAAATTATAACCATAATAATAAAGTAATTGTTTCAATTTCACAAGTGAACTGCTATCCTCGGTATTACTGCAAAAACTTTTATTCTTTTATTCGTCCAAATAGATATAGTTCATATTTTATAAGAACGGACGATTTGACCGTTATTTTCACCAAGGTAATGAAAATAAATTCCCCAAATCACCGTCATTTGTTAATATGTCAAGCGTTTGACATTAAATTTCAACCTCGATTTACAATATTAGAACAGAATCGAATTTCCGAATTTTCCTGAGTTTTTGGTGTTTATTTCGTTGATATTGTTCATATTATTCTCAAGATACTGTCATAGTTTACTCGGACTTTATAGAAGCTTTTTTATCTGTTTATTATTGGTTTACTGGTAAGTGGAGCGGTATAAACACTTTATGTTATGTACGTAAAAATTTGAAATATTAATTCTAGTTGTTCCAATAATGGATATAGCATGACTGCGTTGAGCCTCGAGCTAGTTTCAGCATTGCTCAGGAATCAGATTTTAAAGATTACACTGTATGTCAACTAATGAAAGCATACATTGTATAATTATTATGAATCATTATAGATTGAGAACGAAGAGTTGTCTTGTAGTAGTTGTATAACATCTCCGGGAAGAGATAGTGGAACTAAAAAGGTACATTTTAGTAGATAGCGTAGATTGTGAATCGTAATTATAAATTGTTGCTGATTAAGAATGAAGAGTCGTTTCTTGAAGAACAGACAATGCCCAAAAGCTACCTGTTTTTATCTCTCGATACAAAAATAGTGAAATTAGAATCAACCAAAAGAAGGTCGAGCTTCTGCCTGTTTTATTTTCTTCAACTATCTAAGGGATAGGAAAAACAACATGACTCATCTTATCTAGACATATGTGCATGTGTTCTGTAATAACCCGAATAAATGATTTGATTTGATTATATTTAATTACAAAATGACATCGCAGTAGAGTTTGCGCAGTTCAAATCTTGATTGAGGTTGAAAAGGTGTAAAAGCGTTCAAGACGAAACCCAAACATAGCTAGTATGTATTTACAATTTTATATCTGAATACGGTCCTGTAGTTGAACACAGCTTAACAGTTGGAACGCGCCAAGTCAGGCTGGCAACCTAATAAAATAGTTACTTATGACTGCTTGTCATTTTCCGTTCTTATAAAAGATAGACTTTACCTACCTATTCTATTTCAATTTTCTTAAAATTGTAATGATTCAATACTTTGTTGTGTACCTAATCATGAAATAAAATGTTGTAACTGGTTCTCACTTTTCCACTAGAACTATGATTAAAATCAAATTTGTCATATCTGACTTTTTCACTTTTTTTTGTAATTTTGTTGAAATGTTTCATGTTTGATCGTCAAGACAAAAAAAATATATATTTCCCTCATTTGAAAGGATAGGTACAGTGGAAAGCATAATGAATTCGCACAAACAGTTATTTGTTGACAACCCTCGTAATATGCATAGGTGGAATAAACCAACACACATGTGATCTGCTAGATCGTTTCACCAGCTGGTTTCACTGTCTCTGATCACGTCTCGTTTCGATGATTTTTGGTTTTAAACCATGAATAACAAGAACTATCAAGCCACTGCGTTGAGATTTGTTTGAGGTGATATATATTTGGTAATCTCTTGTAAAAGAGATGCAATTAATGTGTCTTTTATAACCTTCTCATATTTTGTTTTCTACATAAATATCTTACATACTAGCCAATAATTCAATTGCAATTCGACCCTCGCATCACTGGATAATATATTTGAGAAACCATGCATCTTGTTGTATTAAGATTATTTGAACTAAGCCGAAATAATCAATCCCAAAACCAAAAACCAGCTTTTTTGTTTACTTATGACTTGTCATTTTGACAAAAGTGATGTGTTACTATGACAAGGTTTGGAATTTTACCAGGGTTGTTTAAAATATTGTGTGCGAAATCAAATGCTTTTCACCCATGATACTAAAACAAAAAAGGTATGATCAATTGCCGGACAAATTTCGAACACATGCGCGCATTACGTCATGTGGAGACCAACATAGCTGAACTAATGTAGGACATACGTTGCATTGATAGGTGTGTTTGTTATGCTCCACTAGTGCACACTTTTTTACACTGCAACACTCAGTGTGGCTTTGTTTGTGAAATATTTGTCTGTTTTTTAGGATAGAATATCATTACTAAACGTACTAAGATATTCTATCCTGAAAAACAGACAAACATTTCACAAACAAAGCCACACTGAGTGTTGCAGTGTAAAAAAGTGTGCACTAGTGGAGCATAACAAACAGACCTGATGAAATAGCAAGCACATACGTTAATTTCAATCCGTAACCAATCAGCGTACAGCATTTTTGACGTTGGGCAGCCGTCAGAACCCATAGTAGCCGTCGCCAGCTCATGGAAATAAAAAGAAGAATTGACGTTTGTTTTCGTGATTTTGAGGATTTGAGGTTATAACTTATTGTTTATCGTTCTTGCATAGCCTTTTCTGCCTTTTGAACATGTTTGATTCTAATCCGAGAAAATAATGTAGGTACCTGAATGTATACCTATTATGAACTAAGTATTTGCGGTTTTGATAGTGAATACACTTTTTTCTAATACATTTTGGTATCCATTCTTTCAGAGTGAGTGAACCAGTGAGCCGTTTGTGCTTTGTGCATAAAACAGCAATATTTTGTGCGTGTGTGTTTTTATATAAAGTATGGGGTAATGTGTATGGACGATAAAAAAAGCATTTGCCAGAAATAATAAAAACAACTTTTAAATTTTGAGAACAATAATTTTACTCAGGACAGAACATTTAACAATAATAACATAATAATAACATTCACAATAATAATAATCCTAGCACTTTCATCATTGAAATTCTTTCTATAACACTTTCGCACCCATGAATTGCGAATATCTTCGGCCGTTGGAAACCGAAAGAATCGGTAGCCCTCCCTCACATGACTTCTAGTGATTTTATTATTGTGATCACAAAATAACACTGCACAGAGAACCATTAAAAGTACAAAAAATCAATCAATATTTTTAAAGACACAACACTTCTGAAAATATTTAACTTGATTACATGACACTATGTTTTGTTTTAGTATCATGACTTGATTATTTGAATTTGACACGTCACGATGAAAACAAAAAGTAACTTCACGTTGATCATGTTCACGTTGTAACATCGCATCGCCTAACTTCACTTACCCGGGTCTCCTATTGACGTCAGCGTAACCTGCGCGTGAGCTTATCTTGTTTGTTTTAGTATCATGCTTTTCACCTACCTACTAACCAAGGTTAATTGATAGTAATAAGGTTGCGTCGTTATACGTTCGGCTTTCGGACGAATCAGAATTCAGACAAAAATGACGTCAGTCGGCTCCGATTCGGTTCTGAAATTCAAATACACATCTAAAAAAAAGATAGAATATGTTTCACACTTGATAATAAGAAGATATTTCGCTGTATACCAAAAGCTGTGTAATAACTTACCCTCAAACACGTTAAAAACCGGCCGACACTCGGTAGAAAAAGTTTTAAGACCCTGAAATACGGACATGTTATGACATTAAGATGACACACCGATGACAGGAATGTCAATAATGGAGCTCGGTGACGGAATCGATTCGGTTAATCGTTCGTGGATTTCCGATTCCCTAGTTACGGCGCAACCTCTACATATCAATTAACCTTGCCTACTAACGAACATTTTTTATTTTTTGAGTAGCCTTTGTGTCAACTATTGTTAGTGAATGTATGCAAATGAGAGTTTATAAGGCGTCAACCTCAGAGAAAATTAGAAATCATTTCATTGAACCGATTAATAAAAATTTTCAGAGAAAGGCTTCTCTCAATACCACCTAATACCTAATCCTAATAATCAGATAAAATATCACGACTTGTTTTTTGCCTAAGGCTATCGAATTAATTTATTAACAAACAAAAAATGATAACCATCTAAGCTGAAATTACTTTCATGTTTATTGGTACACTCTGCCGTTCATCTTATGATATGGAATCACAAGATGAACACAAATCTCTCTATTCTTTAACAAGAGAACTTTTAATTGTATAGTTTCTTAGTTTTTCTATTGACAAATTGAATTCAGACATAGTAAAAAATGATGACAAAAAAAAAATACAGCCGCACGCCGAATATAAATAAACTGAAAGATGATGATGTGTGGTAGTCAGGTAATTAATCTATTAATCCTTACGTACGTGCGGCGTACAGACTTTAGTCTATTCATGTTAACAATCGATCAAAACGGAAGCTGAAAATACTCAAGTAGAGTTGAACCGGGAAGAATCGGGAATTTCAATTGAAAGATCGTGTCCAGTTTTTTTGATACGGTAGTGATATACATTATTTTGATTAAGATTTATAAAACTACGAAATCATCACAGTACGAAGTGAACTTTGATGATTTGACTTCAAACTCTAGAAAGATGAACTTCCATTTTATGCATAACCGGAGAAACGATTGAAACACGACCACAATAAAATCTTCGACCAAGTAGGTATCAAAGCGATTAATATTAATGTAAGAGTGATCATTACTCTTAACTGAACCGTGAACATATCGACCAAACCCAATAAACTTTCTTCTTTCCGTATCTTCTCTGGCATTCCAATAACTGTATTAAATATACACAGGTACGACTTAAGCAGTTTATTTGCCTTGACAAGGTCGTGATATCGTAAGTCCCACAACGTCAAATCAGGCGGAGTCGGCGGCTCACTTGTTTGAATCTCGTGATTGCGGCAAAACACATCTTGGATGTTTCGTGAAAGTATCTGTTCTCGCGAGTGTGTGCCTTTTTGGTAATACGGTTTTTGCGGTAAATACTTGTGCAGTGAATTGATGAGATTTTGATTTTTGAAGCTCGTTTGGTGTACCTTCATATTTAAGGTTTTTAAATTTAGTGGGTAACTAATATTTATAAAAACTTATTTCACATACATACAGAATCAACGACCAGTACCTTTATGCATATGAATTTTCCTACACACCAAACAGATTTATTTGAAAGCAAAATGGAACCAATTGATTGGGAATATTAGATATTGGTATCATGGTTCATTTGTTCATTCTCCTTTCCTAATATTACATAGAATACATAATTTATTTAAATTTGAATCACTGCGTTGAGTACTTTAATCTAACTTCTCTTAGGTATTTCACCATTCAACAAAACAAAACAAAATTTTGTATAAAAAAATCCGGTCAAATTAAAATAAAATATTGGAATGATCAGTTGAATATTCTTAATGAAGATCTATAAAACATATTTGCTTTGATTGACCTATGTTTTGCTGTATACATTTTTACTAGTAAGTGCATTCAATGAAAAATCATTACGGACATTCTTCAATTTGGCACAAATTTTCGAGCAGGCTTTATATTTACCCATTGATCGCACAAGGATTCATAATGATTATTTTTATTTAT
The DNA here is from genome assembly GCA_958502075.1 of Orchestes rusci. Lineage (NCBI taxonomy): Eukaryota > Metazoa > Arthropoda > Insecta > Coleoptera > Curculionidae > Orchestes > Orchestes rusci. The sequence continues at coordinate 51,481,798 of OY293304.1, forward strand.
ACTTCTTTTATATTACTTGAAAACTTGACACAATATATACCTATATCTGAGAATCGAAACAAAATGTACAATGTACCTATCGTCCATAAAAATCGCCATATAAGAATCTCAAATAGAAAAAACGTGATGAAAAATGCATGCAAAACTTCCCGACGATAAAGCCGTCGCGTTGTGCGTGGGAAAGATTCCTGAAAATATAAAATGACAACCCTAGAAGAAAAATGTCAAAAATATAACAATAGCCAATAGCCATTGATACCCTGGATATCAACCAATTTCTATTGACTTTCATTATAGCAGACATAATTAGGTTATACTAGATTATACTACGAGTTATTAAATATCGCGCCAAAGATAATAACGAACTGACATTCCGAGGGAATAATAACCATTATTGTGAGTGGTATACTCTACTTTTTCTAATGAACAACTTTATTTGTCAATAAAAATTCCATCCATTTTAATAAAAATACACAAACAGTATGCATTTTGACACTTTTGAGTTTGTTTCTATTGTTTCCATGGAATTATTTAGAGACATTTTGTGATTGGTTCGCAAGATAATGATGGTCATTATGCCATCCTCATTAGTCGCTAATGGAATAATATTGTTATATTATCAACCATAGAATAATACTTACATTATCCCTTGAACGGCTAAAATATAGAACTAATAATTCTATATTTAAAAGCCCGCACACGTCACTAATGAATATTATACCGCAACTTGCATTGTAAAAGAAATATACAGATGGTGTCAAAAAGTCAAATGAAACGCCCATTTTTCTAATTAATAATTATTGAATACCTTGTCACATTCTATTCAACACAAAATACCTGTCTTCAACCGGTCATATTTTGATAAAAAAAGAAACGGGCCAACATTCTTGTTGGTTAGATACCTAATTGAATAGAAGAAAGAAATCAAAGAATAATTTTTGGTGAATGGAGACTAAACAAGAACTCAAAGTTTGCACTTAATTTGTTCAACGTCAAATACCCATGCAGAACGACAATATAGGGACTCTCTTTTCCGAAAAATATTTTACATTAGACTCCTTCGAAATGAGTTACCAGTCTATGCGAATCAGCCTGATATGCCGGATGCTGAATAGAAGTATTTGGTTTCGGTTTCAGTAGGATAGTGCTCCAATTATTCATCCAAATATTGCGTTTCCAGAACAGTGGATTATAGTATATTATACAGAGTTATTCACGTTATTCGACACGAATTATCATGGCTAAAGTATCTGATTTTGAAGATTTTTTTTCTGTTTGGATAGGGACCCTTTAAGGCTACATTTTAAAAATATTTTCATGTCATACAGGGTGTCCCCAAAACACGAAACGTATCAAAGTTATATTTTTTTTATGGAACCCCCCTAGATATTAATTGATTTTCCAATTCTTTCTTCAATTTGGAACAAAAATTGTAATACAACAGATGTTCCTAAATTCAACCGTTATCGAGATATCGCGTCATAAATATGGCATTTTTGCACATTTGACATGCTTTAAAACTTAAACTATTCAAGTTAGAGAAAAATGGTTTGCACTTTCCTGTCTTAACTTTTCAATAGCTATTCAAGCAGATTAAATTAATTCTTGTGAAAAAATGTCAAAATGTGCCGAAAAAAGTTGACAGTTGACGGTACCTTCTACATTAGTTGTATAACAATTTTTTTCTAAATTGAAGGAAGAATTGAAATATCAATTAATATACAGGGGTTCCATTTAAAAAAATACAACTTTGATGCGTTTCGTGTTTTTGGGACACCCTGTATAACGTGAAAATATTTTTAAAATGTAGCCTTAAAGGATCCCTATCCATCCAGAAAAAAAAACTATTTTAAAATCAGATACTTCAGCCATGATGTTTCATGTATATAGTGTATATATTATATTTTATTATAGTATAGAATGGCCCGCAGAATCTCCGGATCTTATACCACTGGGCTTTTTTCTGCGTAGGAAGTATCTGAAATCAAAAGTTATGGAAACCACAAAATTTGAAATATTCAAACTCCAAAATTAGTTACGGAATTAGAAAAAATAGTCAATCAAACCCAAAAAAGTGAAAGATTTAAAATTCGAAATAATATATACATAATGTACACATTCGAAATTGGACGAATAATTATTGGAACAGAATTATTAATATTTAAGAAGAAAAGGGGGGTTCAAATAGATGAATTATGAATTGCGAATATTCGGTTAACTATCAAGAATGTTAAAGCGCCCAATAAGAAATGGAGTTCGCAATTCGTGATTCACATCTATATGATATGAAACCCTATATACAGGATGTTTCATTAATATTGCGAAAAAATTCGGGATGAGTTTCTCCGCTTCAAAATAAGAACAAAACTTTCTATAAACATGTTTCCGGAAATGCTTCGTTACACATAGACAGGGGGGTGTGTTGAAATTTTATTTTCTTTTTTTTTTCAAATAATATTCGAAGCATTATTCATCTTTTGATGGATTGGGGGTTTCTTATCATGCGAAATTCGAATTTGACCTTTGTATGGGCGCTACCTACACGTACTTTACCTTTTATGAACAGACATAACTTTTTTGGACGAACCTGTATTGAAGTTTTAAATTAAAAAACAGATTTTTCTATCATCTTTACGCAAAAAATGTATACTTGTTAGAAGTCGCTACGTGCAACCATTTTCGAGATATTTGGATGTGAAATAATTAACACATGGGATTTTGAAATTATGGCGAAGGTAAAATGCTAGAAGTTATAACATATTTCGTATGATTGCTTCATATTTTCAGTAAAAAAGATAAAAGTCGACTTGTGTGTGATGTTATCAACAACAACCCTTATTCAATTATTATTTAAACAAAAACAAATTGAAAAACTGAAAAAAATTAAATAAAATAAAAACTTTAACACCCTGTAGCTCTGTAACGAAACCTTTCCGGAAACAAGTTTAAAGGAAATGTTCTTTTTACTTTTGAGCGAGCAAACTCATCCTGCTATCCTGTATTTTTGGCACTATCAATTAAACACCATGCTTGGCTATAATTTCATCAAAGAAATCGTGTTTTTTAGTTAAAAATATAATACAGGGACGTCCAAAAAAGTTATGGGTGTTCATATCCTGAAAAATAAGTGTAGGTAGCGCTCTCTACAAGTTAGAACCATATTAACATCAAATTCGAATTTCGCAGGATAAGAAACCCCCAAATACCAATTTTCATTCAAAGATCGACATTTGTTCAAATATTATTTAGCAAAAATAAAAATGAAAATAAAATTTCAACACCCTGTAGATCTGTAACTAAGCATTTCCGGATACATGTTTATAGAGAGTTTTGTTATTATTTTGAAGCCGTGAAATCCACCCCGATTTTTTTCGCAATATTAATGAAACACCCTGTATACAGTTTAATCGTTTGTATTTGTAACAGTACTTGACAAAATAATTTACTTGATCAAACTAGATCTCTAAACATTAATATTATTCGAGTTTCATTGAAAAGAGTCATATTTTACAAATCACTTCAATGTTATCTTACACATGTCGATTACTACATTGATCATTAATAAGGTGGAGTGGATTATCGTCCTATCGTCGGCGTCGGTTGATCATTAATGTTTTCTAAACCAATAAGGGGTATATGCACCATAAAAATCTAATCCGGATGAAGACTTCATCGCGATTATTTTCCATTAGGTGCTATGGAAGATAATCGCGATAAAGATTTCATCCAGATTAGATTTCTACCGTGCATATAGGGGTAAGAGTATTAACCTGTTTTTTAAATCTAATGTATTTTCTCAAAAACGGTTGAACTGATTATCTCTTTTCGGGGATTTCAACTACTTAAAATTATGCCAGTGTTGACTTCTAAATTTGAAAATTAAGCGACTGGACGTGTGTTAGGCATACCGAGAATATCGTCACAATATTTTCCGACCGGCAAATTTATCTCAACAGCTGACCGGCTTATGGGAAATTTTTGTCGGGTTCTTGATGAAATCATAATAATTATTCATTCTGTTGATTATCATAACTAGAAAAATGCATCAGCAACCGAGTATTCTTTTTCAACATGGCGCCTTCATTTCAACAATCCAAGTTCGTGTAAACCTCATGGCACTGTTTTTTTACTCTTAAATTCTTATGTTATTTTGATGTGTTGTAATTTGAAATGCCATACTCGAGAGATTTAAAAAAAAAATCTATCATTTTCTGCAGTAGGAAAATCAATTTTTCGTATGCCTAGCACACGTCCAGTCGCTAAATTTTCATTTTCAAAGCTCAGCAATGATATTATTTTCAGTGGCTAAAATCTCAGAGAAAAGAAAATCAGTCAGCGGAATATGTCATCATCTGACGATCTAAACTGCTGGACACTCGAACTTATACATGCACATGTTTGGGTTAAATTCAAAGTCCAATATCTTCAACGAGAATAGAGATATTTCAATGCGGTTTGCGGATTTTTCAAGCTAGTTTCGTCCGGATTCAGATGCATGGAATGGATCTTTTGTAGAAACAAGAAATCATGATATACAGGGTGATTCATGAAGTCATGCGAAAGAGTCTGCTATATTAGTGAGCATTTATCTCCAGACGTTTTTGTCAGTTTTTGAATTCAAGCGCGTTGTCATCAGATACGCCAACAAACATAAAATTGGAGGAGCAAAATGTTTGAAATGCTATAACTTTGCAATGCATTGACGGATTTCTACGATTTTTGCAGTGTTGGAAATTTTATTTTAACTGATTAAAAGGAAAATTAGAATGAACTATTTTTTTTTTAATCGATAAGGTACTAACTCTCATTATTTATTTATTGTCCTACAACACACTACAGAACCATTGTTCTAAATGGTGCTATCTAAAAGTATAAAAAGTACAGAAAATATAAAAAGTATAAAATATAAAATTAAACAGACGAATCAGTATAAAAGACAGCTATAAATACAAATGAGAGACAATAACAAAAAAGAAAAGAGGAGAACATGCGGTGTGGTTACAGTCTATTTATGTGGTGTTTGATTTGTGTCTTGGATAGTTGGAATATATCACAGCTGGAGTATCGTTCATGGTCAGATTAATAGGTCTAGCCTAGAATCTGTTAACGAGTGTTCAATAAAAAATACGATCAAGTCACCTCTGGATTTCTTTTTCTGTCATAAACGTAGGTCGTGGCCAGTTTGTATGGTTTGTCATCATGGCATCTGTGACGGTTAGAAAGTGGATTGTCATGTCATAATTGCGATGTTAACCAAGACATACGTTTTTTGAAACAATAGCAATCCATAGGTGACTTGATCGGATTTTTTATTGAACACTCTTTACATCAACAGTTATCAAAAAATAACAACTTGAATCCATTTGTCAGTTCACGGGTCCAGTCGATTTTTTGAAAAAATTGTTCAAGGCTTTTTTATCACATCTATTATTACATAAAGATATGTTGAAAATGAATTTTTTTCTGTGTAACTTTTGATAAAAATGGCTAGCACCAATCAATTCCACAATAATTCATCAAAGGATAGTGTAGCTATGAAATCTTAAACTTGGCAATATTTTGGAGAGATCATGAAAAATTTGTAATTTTTGCCATGTTTAAAATTTCAAAGCTGGTGAGTTCAGCAATTGTGAAATTTCATAAACTTTGTCCCACTTTCGAATGGTGCTAGCCATTTTTTTCAGAAGTAACAAAACAACAGTTTTTTTATTGACATCTTTTAGACGTGGTGAAAGGGCCCAATTTTTAAAACCAACAGTTTTCGTATACTGACAAATGGATTGAAGTTTTGAAATGCACCAATATTTCTTTGATAAATGATGCAGTATCAAGGTTTTATCAAATTCTACGTCTGTGCTATTTATCTGACCATGAGTGTAGGTGCATTATCGTTTAAAAAAAAGTGTTCATTTTCATTTCAATTTCTCTTCTATAATGGTCTCCAGCTCTGCAAACATCGTAGAAACCCATCAATTCACTCCCTGAGGTTTGTTAGCGTATCTAATAAAAACGAGCTTGCATTCAAAAACGGACAAAAATATCTGGAGATATTAACATTACCATAGTAACAAACCATATTGTATTGCCTGAATTCAATGCTTACTGAAATGGCATACTCACAAAATTTTTGATTTTTGACTTCATGAATAACCCGGCGTATTCCTGTATATCATGTTCCTTAGTTTCAACGAAAGATCCATTAGATGCATCTCAATCCGGACAAAACTATATCTTCAAAAATCCGCAAACCTCATTAAATTATCTCTTTTCTCGTTAAAGATATTGGACTTTTAATTTTACCAAAAATTGTGCTTGTATAAGTTCGAGTCTGCAGCAGTTTATAACTTAAACGTTCTGTTTCGTTGTTTATTGTCGCGGAATATCGCACAGAAATATTTTCCTATTTCTCTCACAGGATTATCGACTAGATATTCAGTAATGAACATGGCACAGAAAAAAAAATGTTTTTAACCCTTTTTTTAAACGTAAGAAAAGGGCAATAAACATTTTTTTGAAAAAAATCGCCACGAGAACTGACAGATGGATTGAAGTTCCTGAGTGCACAATCACTTTTTCAATAACAGTTTTATTAATGATGATGCAGGAGTAGAGTTTAATCAAATCTTAGGCATGTCATATACTTATGTCCATTACTGTACATATAGGTAGGGTGTCGGGAGGAACGGACCAAATTTCTGGAGTGTATTATACACGCCAAAACAATGTAAAAAACCCATATTATGTTCGTACAAGATATTCATTTGTTTGTTATAGCGCAATATAAAAAAGTTTCTACGTCAATTTTGTCAAAGTTTTCACGTCATTAAAGTATGCCATGCTCAAGACTCTAAACTATTTGACATCTATATATATTATGTTGTCTTGACAATGGGTCTGTGTATTATGGCCATACCTATATCTATATGATTGTGGCAGTGATTAATAGTTTATTTTCAAGTTTGAGTGATTCAAGTGTTACAAAATGCCAAATACTTATTCAAATTTAGAAATGAATATCGGATAAGTACATATGGGTTTTTTCACATTTTCTTCACGTGTACAATATACTCTTGAAAATTGGTTCGTTCCTCCCGATTCACCATGGATAGTGAATTGGGAAACAGATTTAAAATCACTAAAAAATGCAATCTTTCGCGATAGATTATTCTTGAAATTTGACCCAAATGCTCAATGTGAGAAATAGCATTTTTTTTTCTATTATCATTGTACAGATGCAAAAAAAAAATCTTTACACTAATACATTCACTAACTGTAAGTCTTCAGCAGTTGAAACTATAGCTAATAATCAGAACTGTTTCAGATAACCTAACAGTACCCAGGTTGTTAATTGAGCACAAATGATACAACAAAATAATTCGTATCATTAAAAAATTTATGACTTGGTAGTGGTAATTTTCTTCATTAATCTTGTTTAAGGTCTGTGTAATAAACAGCTCAGACATTATGTGCATAAGACAGCATGCAATTCATCTGGAAATGATATTTCACTATTCCACTGATAATGGATGAAATTCAGAAAACCAATACTTAATATCAAATCGAATAGCTGCAAGTTTGCAGCAATTATGATAAGGAGGAAGAAAAAGTTTGTAGTACTCTGAGCAAATTCGTTTATTTTAAAATAGATGGCAAAGCGCTTTCGGCTAATAAGCCATCTTCAGTGCCTCAATAGTCAGTGTTATGTACAGGTGACCTGCTTATTCATCATCATCAATGTGAAAATCATTTGAGCCCTTTTTCAAAAGGGTTTGTAGGTCAGACAAAATGGTCCATTATGGTTGAAAATAGGCTTAATTACTATGGTCAATTGAGCAAAACGGGTACAGGTTTTAAAATAACATTTAACAAAAGCACGTACAAGACATTACAACACTTTAAAATTTGAGAAACATTCTTAACTACGCATTTTCTTAAATTGAATTGACCACGAGAGATGAAAAGCTATTTTAAAGAAGACGAATTTGCTCAAAGTAGGTACTTCAAACTTTTCCTTCCTGCTATTCCGAGATGAGCAACACAGCCATTCCTTCCTATTTATTATGATGAGGAGTAATCTGTACAGGACAGGATAAGTCAACGGTTGCGCAAACATCCTTTTCATCATTCAAGATAAGCGACTTGCGGAGAATATGCTTTGGTAGGTGTGTTTGTTATCCTCCACTAGTGCACACGAATTTACACTTTTCTACCCTTCTACACTCAGTGTGGCTTTGTAAAATGTTTGTCTGTTTTTAGCTTAGAATATCTGCACTAAATATACTTACGCGTTTGGTGAATTTCCTTTAGCCATAAAATACACCATTTATCTGAATTACACTATCCTACACCGAAATAACACACACACCTGTGTAATGACATTGTATAATATTTTCCAAATTTTAAAAATATTTTGCATAAAGTAGGTATACCTACCGAGTGTATTCACAAACTAGAATGGTACAAAAGCTATCTCTCTTATAAAAAACATTCCATTTTTGAATTTTATATCCCAAGTTTATGATCTTTTTTCATCTACCTATGTTTGAATCACGAAAAAAAAACATTGTTTTACAGATTATACTAATACGATATATTGTACACTGTTTCAATCTAAGATCTGTTTAATTTGCATCCTGGATAAAGTGGAAGTTAAATTAAATAGGTACATGATATGTATGAGAAATTAATGAAAAGGAATACTTTTTTTGATTCTACCTATACAGTGCCCAGATTCAGTTAACATCATATGGAAAACTTCTCCATCCTAAAATCGATATTAGCGAAAAAAAGAATACTTTTCATAAAAAGTTTTGATTGCAAATAACCTGCTTTAGGTATCCAGAAATTGAGTAACAATGTTTAACAACAAGAAGAATTGTATTTGAAAAAGTTGTTTAGAATCATATAGGTACTCAAATGATATACGAAATTTCATGTTAAAATTTCACTTTTTTAAACGAGTGCTCAAATTTAGTTAGCAAATAAAAAACTTTTTTATTATAGATTTTAGCGAAAACGACTGTTCTTCATAAAAAGCTTTGCTTCAAAAAGAAAACATAATTCATCCAGAATTAAGTAGTTTGTATACAGGGGTAGCCAAAATTTGCAAAAACGCTAATTTAGAAGAAAAGTTGATTTTTTACATGAAATCTCGTATGTCATTCGAGTATGTGATTGTAAACAACTTTTTCAAAATACAATTTTCCTTAAAAATTAAAATAAGAGGTGGTTCACTCCTTGGTAAAATCATTGTTCTAGTATTTTTTGGCTACATCTTGTATACAAATCACTTAATTTCTGGATGAATTAGGTTTCTTTTGCGAGCAAAACTTTTTATGTAGAATACTTTTTTTCGCTAAGATCGATAATAAAAAGTTTTCCATTTTTTAACTAAGTTTGGGCACACGCTGTAGATACAAATTTAATGTATCACCTGATAATTATTGTTTATTGAGTTTAGATGTGATATGTTCTGTTCGCCATTAAACATTTTTCATTCATTAAATTTTTGCAGTAAAAATGTGTATCATTAACTTTTGGAATACGAATAATATTGTGAAAAACTAGTAGTCCAGTGAAGATAATATCATTATTAAAAAAAAAAAAAATATATGCTGATGAGCTGATCTTTCAGGGTTAATGAGAGGAGGTCCACTGAGTATAAAACCGAAAAGATCACACTCGTCACCCTTCTGGGTTTTTTGCTATGAGGATTTTTATTCAAAGTAAACGCCAAACAATTTTCGAATAACGTCATCATTGCCACCAAGCGCGTTGTTATGAAATTTGCTGGTGTCTACATTTGGTCACCAGCTAATCACATAACAATGCGCTTGGTGCCATTGATGACGTAATTCGGAAATTGTTTGGCGTTTACTGTACAAAACTTATAGGTACTGGGGGGTATGATTGAACGTCTACGCTAACTCATGATACTAAAACATTTAGTATCATGACGCTAACTTAACATATTCGTTTATGCTCCGTTTAACCATGGTTAAGCTGTTGGATCATTTGCATTGGTGAACAATCTTAACAGATACGTTAAGTTAACGCGAACGTTCAAGCAACGAAGGCTATGATTGAACGGTCACGTTAACTCAACGTATTCATTTCACCAAGGTAAGGCTGTTAGCAAATGGAACGTCATTTACATAAGTAAACATCTCAACGAATACGTTAACTTAACGTGAATGTTCAATTATAGGGCAAATCATAAGTACTAGTACGCAATTTTACCCTCACAACCACTTTTCAGCGTTTATTGAAAGTGCAAAATCACTTGAACTGATGAAAAATCGGAAAAATCAAAATATCAACTGAAAAAAGCAATTTTTTATTTCAAAATTTCCATTAGATTAGACTTGTCAGCTTGACAACATCTGTACGTTCACCAAAACTATGATTATTTTTCGTCAGAAAATTAAAAGAGTAGTCAATAAATAAAAAACCACACCTATCACCACAAAAGTGACGAGTGTAATTTTATGTCTGGAAATTGGAGGGGCAGTTTCCGAAGAATCCTGCAAAATCAGGTAAATCAAGAAAAAACTGAGAATCCACCCCTATTGCTAAAGAACCACAAGGGTGAAGAGTGTGATCTCTTCGGTTTTATACTCAGTGGACGTTCCCTCATCAACCCAGAAAAAATCAGCTTCTCAGTCATTCATTTTTTTGCTTCCTCTTTCAGAACGTCTAAGTTTATTTTATAATAGGAAAATTATTAACAGTATTAGACAAACATTATATTTTGTTTTCCATTGTTTTCTATTTTGAGAGAAAAGCATACTTGGTACAATGTCAAAATTATTTTTTTTAAATGATACCTTTTTCGAGTTTTGAGTGCTCTAGACAGCTTTTAAGATAAGTACCGTATTCTATATCGCTCCCGAAATATTTGGATTATTGCATCTTTGCATATTCAAGTCAATGGTTTTCAATATTTTCGCAGCTTGATGAAAATTTTGAATTTTGAAAAAAGAAAAGAAAGAAGGTCCCGATTCGCTGCAAGGTCCCAATTCACTGACTAGCCCTACAATAGCTTAGTAGACAACGGTATAAACTTTGATAAAAGTTAGCTACTTCAATAAACTGTGTGGGCCTCGTATACATTTATGATAATATATATGACTTTCACTTTTCTCAGTGTAGAACTATGGATATTAACAGAAAAGAAAATGTAGAATCCGGATTCAAATTATTATAATAATGGTTTTCTTTTTGATTCTGAGCCCACACCACTATCTCAATGATAAACCACAATAATGATTATTGAATTCTTTTTATAGATTGCCTATTTATAAATAATAATGTTGAGGGATGGTGCAATACACCTCATTCGTCATCACTTATTTGAATTCTAAAGTGGGTGGGTTTTCAATATAAGAAAACTGAAAATGAATCCAGAAAATCATGTAATTGTGTGCCCCTTGCCGTGGATATTTCAACATTCAAATAACAATCAATCAATTATACGTACTTTTACCACACTGAATAATTGGTGAAATATTCGTGAGTATGAAGCGAACATTAATTCGAATGTTTGCAGACAATTATTGTAGGGTGTGACATTGTTCTGCAAACAGATTTTATCAGAAGAGCTGCGGGTGGAAAAAAACAAGAAGAAAGCTTTCTCGCAAGCATGTAGATTGTTGTTTCATGTGACAAAAAACTCGATATTCTTTATGATACGATATATCTTTTTATAACCTGGGATTATTATTCTAAATTGATTGATGTTATACGATATACAATAATTATAACTAGTGATAGATGATAGTAATTCTAAATAATAATTCCAACCACTTGAAAAATCGAAGGAAGATCCAGAAATATGTATTTTTTCAATTAATTGAAAATTATATAGATCTGCAGTTATTGACGATTTATGCGTATATCATGATTTGTTTTCTCTCGCGCATACTTTAGAAACCAATTCTAGGTATGGTACAAATATGTATATTGCGCAATGGTGAACGAATATTTAATAGAAATAACGAGAAACAGTTTCTTCAACTTTTCCCATCTCATAACCGATAATTATCATTATGGTTTATGGTATTGAAAGTGATTGGGTTGAGAAACTGGCTGACAGTTGTTAATGATGCAAGTAGTATCGAGAAGAAATTCAATGTTAAAGACTTCAAAAAAGATACATACATTTTTGGTTCAGATATTTTTAGCAAATAATAACGAATACGGCTTTTGATAAAAAACTGTTGACCATAGCTCAATTGTGAATTTATTTTACTCAGAGAGCCACAAAATATTGGTAAGTCTATAAATAACTTGATATAATATCAAAAATGGAAATTTCCTCATTATTGAAGAATATTTTAGATTGTGTAAATCATTAAAAACTCCAGATTTTATGAATCTTCCTTTTTTATTTGTGGATGCAGAGATGTAAGAAATCTATAAAATATGTTCAGTTCAGTGTTAAATTTCGGAGTTCCACCCACTTGCAGAACTCTTTTGCAATCAACCAGTTTTTTGGGAAACATCAAATTTACCATGGTTGTTTCAATAAGTCTTTATTCAAAATATTTTCTAAATTTTCGAACACAATCTCACTTTAGCTCTACTTACTTTTCTAAGGGTTTATTCAACTTTTGGACACTTCTAGAAACTCTATAGCGGATGTTCCATAGTTTTAGTTATTGATAGTGCACATGTTTGTACCTTGAATAGTTCTGATCGGAAAGAATCCTTTTCTTCTAAAAATGAGAACATTTTCACTGATTTTTCTCCTCATAATACTGTGCAGCTATTGCTATCCTTTTTCTGTAGATTTCAAAAAACTGTGATCATAACTTATTGGAGGTTTCATGTTGTTACTCACATAAATCATTTTGATGAAGCTATAATTCCGATTTGAATTGATTGAAACCAGTTATATCTTGCATTCTCAAGAATTCGACTATGTGGAAAAACGCCGATTTGTTAGTAGATAATATAATATGTGTAATACTTCTGTGATATCTTTTCATTGATGAGATGTAGGACTATCAATTTGCGGATAAGTCTACTTTTGTAAACAAAGGCTTGTTTAGATGACATGGAATTTATGATGTTTAGAAAATTGCACCCATTATAAATATATATTTAATATTGTCTTTTTTGAAAAGTTCAGGAAGAGCTCTGAGAAGGTGCAAGTATTTGACAAAAATATTGCGTGCAAACGATATTTTATGGATACCAAACACGCCATACCAAAATCTATTTTCAAAATCGGACAACAAATAAAAAAGTAATAGGGATATCAATTTGACTCAAATTATTCTTGTCCGGAATTTATTGTGGTATATAAGGAACAAATTAATAATAATAATAATAATGTATCTTTATTTAGCACACAATACAAAACATAAAAAGCAGTAAATAGAGTAAAACTTGAAAAATTCAAACAAAATCAAAATATATGTGACATAACATGTTGTCTAAAAATAGTTTTAAAGCTGTGGAGATTTGTACAAACTTTCAGTTCATTAGACAATTGGTTGGATTCGAAGAGTCCCTTGAACAGTAATGAGTTAAGTAATTGACTAGTGTGGCATTTTTCACTTAGTATAAAGTCATTACAATTCCTAGTACTGTAGTGGTGAACATCAATCAATCAATCAATCAATCAATATATTACCATATTTAGACATTTAAAATAACAATCATAGTTCTAAAATAACAATGATAGTTCTACTAGTCTACTACGGGGTGTATAGTCTCGCTAGGCCATTAATTGGTTTGTATTTGAGGTTCCACACCCACTAAAATAAAGCAAAATATAAATGTCTACAAAATTTAATAAAATTTAATAAAGGGAGCGAGAGAGGGGCGACGAGCGTGCATGATATGTAGGTATTGTATAATTTTACGAATTAATTAATACCCTCAAGTGGTCATAGTTATGAATGATGATTTTTTTTATTTCGCAGTTTAACTTATTGGTGCACCTATGTTGTTCAATTTTTATTTTCAGATTTAAGGGTAGCAATGTAAGGGTCTTTGGAAGAGAAAATAATATGTTTCTTTGAAAATAATATGTTTCTTGTCACATCACTAAACATTTTTATTTTATTACATATATAACCTGGTAGGATTTTTAACTTTATCTTAAAAATAAACATATATTAACATTGAATATAATTTTTTGTTTAACAGACATGAAATTTAAAACGTTTAACATCGATTCAATCGGAGTATAGCTGTCACATTTTAGGATGATTCGCATTGCACGATTCTGTATTTTCTGAATCCTATCGACCTTGAATTTCGGAAGGACGTATAAAATTGTTGAACAAAAGTCTGAGTGTGGTGCGGCTATGGCGTTATAAATCATTATTTTGGTGGATATCGAAACATGCCTTCCTACCCTTGACAAGAATCCAACTTTTTTTGCGAATTTTCTCATCATCAAATCGGCATGTGATTGAAAATTCAAATTTTCATCAAAAACCACTCCCAAGTACTTTATCTCACTTACATGTTCTAACTTAACATTATTTATACATATATTTATATTATTGATATATTGGATTGATACATTTGAAATAGATGGAAGGATCGTTTATCTCTGTAATAATAATTGGAGAAAAAATAATACTATTTGAAACAAATGGAGTCTCAAGTTCGAGTATTCAACTCTAATTTATGATGATCTATAATCTATTTTACCATCTACTATTACTTGAAACATTTGCGAAGAAATCTGTTAATACCATTTGTTGTCAAACGATCGCGATAACCACTAATTTGATAATTCCACAATAAGTTCATAATTGAATTCATTCTATGACCATAACATTAAAAAACTTTTACTTTAAACAGATGGTGTACTGAAAATGATATCAAAACAATTTTATTTTCACTTTTATTATCTCGGTATTCAAATGAGAGAAGTCAGGTGCATACCATATCTTGATTGCAAAGTCCTCTTGCTTGCCGAATATATAGTAACTGCAAAGTTTACTAATTAGTAAACTTTGGTAACTGTCGCTTCATGATAGCAAAGTTTACTAATATACAATAAGCTAGGTCACTTAGAAGTCGGCTCTTTGAAACCCGTATACAAGCGCGGCCGCGGCGTCAAAGCATGCCGCTCAAAGAAACCCGCCCAGCGAAAATGGTTCAAAGCGACCGAGAGACGTTCCGAACTAATGGGAACTGGGCTCTCCAAGAGAAACGAAGTAGAAGGGTGGAGCCGGTTTCGCGCGTTTTCGAAAGTGGTCCAACTGTTTATTATTAGTAAACTTTGATGATAGGTCTGTTTGTTTTTGTTATGCTCCACTAGTGCACACATATCAGTATTATCTGTGGTGTGTCCAATTTCATATTTATACATATCTTTTTTCCTACTATACTTGAACCGAAGATGTTTCTTGATGAACATTGGGAATAGAAAAGTTTTGCTGAAAATCTTTTTTCTATAGTTTCGAACAAATTTCAGACTTTTCCATTATTCTAGGAGACAGTGTAAGCCCCAGTCATAAACAACGGAACTTCTCATTTTTGTGTGTCTACACTATTCATTTTATCAATAATGATAAATACTTCAACTCAGAATATTATCATATTTCAGAAAAACATTGACAGTACGCTATGAACACGGTATTAAGAAATAGAAGAGGTATAGAAAATTCACTCTATTTAAAAATGGGGTTTTCTAGTCCCCAGTACAGCGTGGGTGCTCTAACATGATACATATAGTCGTGAAACTTTGTGAATTGCTTCTTTATGTCAAGTCTGCCAATCCCGGAAAATAGGAACTTTGGGGGTAGCCAGGTCTTAGCACACGCAATTTCTCAAATTGTCGATATTTAAGGGTATTACGAGACGATACATATACTCCTCTTTTTTATTGTGATCGTCAGTTTTTGTCTCAAAATTGACGAATATATATTTGGCCACCACAGATCACGCATGGTTTTGATGGCCACCGACACCGCAACATGTTAAAATATGAAGGTTATGATATTTCATACATATAGTTCTGATTTTTTTCAGAAATTATCAATTATATTGTTTATAACAAAATGGTATGCTTGGCCATCAAATTATTTGAAATGTTTTTTTGGCCACCCCACATTGAATATGTTGCAATATAGGTGGCGCATTAGTGTGTGGATGTCCATTTTCTCCCTTGTCAAAAGAGATAGGAAAAAAATTTCAAGACAAAACTTATAGGGTTAACAATTTAAAAATATCACTGTGTATACAGAGTGTTCTAGGAAACCGTGGCTTAAAAAAATACACTTTTTTATATAGCAACCCCAAATTTTGATTAGAGATTTGGATTCAGCGTAATATTCTACGTATGATACAGTGGTTTTATTTGCCAGAACGTGCAGTGTTGTCAGGCTATCGAGGATTAACCAAAATTTAGGGAAAAAACATTATGTTGGTAAATTAGCTACAAAAACGAAACATTTGAAATTGAATCTTGCAAATATGCGTATTTTTCAATGTAAGAGTCAAAGTAATTGATTTTTGAAAAAAGAATCGCTATAATTTATATAGGGTGTTTTCTACTTAGCGAATTTAGAGACGAAGAAATTCAAATGGAACACCCTGTGTGCTGTTATCTAGTTTTGTTATGCACTTAAAACACTTTTATATAACATCTTCTTGAGGACATTATAATAAAATTTTGCTCGAAAAAATCTGGAAAATGAAAAATAAATACCTACAAAATATTTTTTTTCCAAACTCGGAGTTATCATGCCTATCAATACAATGATGGATGATTTCTATTCTCGGATCTCATTTTATGTGTGGGCCTGTGGGCTCATGTTGCGAAATAATTTTCATCAGAAAAAAAAACAACTTATAATTCAACGTACAAATGTAGAAACAAATTAACAAAGTTTCAATGAGTACATTCTACATACGTACTGTTCAATAATTAAACTCTACTCGTCGTATTTATTGTTGATGGGGTTTGAATGAGATTCATCAATGCCTCTTGGAATGCAGCATTTCCTTTCATAAATTTAGATGTTTCATTTTTCCTTAACGATAACGTAAAGCGATGGATTCAAATAGTACCCTGTAAAAATGTAAAAATCCGCAAGAGAACAGAATCTCTCCAAGCTTCTTATGTCTATACAGAGGTTTTTCCTTATAACTTAAGCATTCTATTATAGCCTTTATTTTAGGAGTTATAAAAAAATCATAAATGCAAAAGTTGTGTGATTCTGTTCAAATTTTTAAAATCCGGCATCGAAAAAAAAACAATATCGGAAATGTCAATATTTCTAAAATTAATACTTTGTTCAAACGAAATGCCCACAATATCTTTGAATAAAACGAAAGATCTTTTTGTTGTGATTTCAAAAATACCATATAAGATGATATTTGTATTTATAATTTTTTTATAACTCCTAAGATAACGGTTCTAGGTGGGTGGCAAATCATAAGAAAAAACCCTATACAATTCTAAAAACTATGGTGACAGTTTGAAGTTAAAAGATTGTGCATGCTCCAAACTCGGCAGTTGAAATACGGACCGAAAAACCCTTTCTTTCCATTTAACATTTTGTGGGTGAATCTTACCACCGCTAAGGAAATGAAGTTTGAAGGTGTCAGTTCCCTCAATTTCATTGTTGATCTTATTTTTTGGCCCCCCTCTATCAACATTTATCAAAATATTGTGAAAAATATTTCAAAATATGTAGAGTTCAAAAATGTGATACGAGCAGGTGTCTATTCAAAACAAGCGAGTTGACACCTACTTCCGGTATAACCAGAAGTCGTGCAATGTCGCTATTATGTCATAAGAAGAAAGCATGTTTCATAATCTCACCATAAAAATTTTCATAATCCCAATCGGTTTATTTTTTGAAATATTCTAATAGGTCACATACCTTGGCGTACCTTGTTTTATAAGTAGGTACCTACTCTTCTAGTTTCTAGTAAAATGTAGCGCGAGGTGACAGAGACAAAAAGTTTTTGATGTAGATATACCTACATAAAAGATATACCTAATGTAATTTATAGCTCATTCGCGATTTTATCGCCAACTAAATAGAAATTTTAACTTTTTTCCGATTCATGATTTTGTTTGTGGTGGCCATATATTTCTGGTGGTTATACAGTTTATTATAAAACGAAAAAGAAAAAAATTGGGACTATTATATGTATGTAATATCATGACCTTCATATTGCAACATATTTAATGTGGGGAGGCCAAAGAAGCATTGCTAATAATTTGGTGGTCAAGTATACGATTTTCTTTTGAAAAATATAATTAATCATTTCAGAAAACATCGGAACTATATATGTATGGAATATCATAACCTTCATATTTTAACATGTTGGGGTACCGGTGGCCATCAAAACCATGCGTGAGTTTTGGTAATGCACTCAAATAACGACAATTTAAAAAATTGCGTGTGCGAAGATACACAGATAATTTATTCAATGCTCTTCCTGAATGAATTAACCATCATTATCCCTAGTGGATAATCTCGAAAACTTTTGGTCATACTTTTATAATCTCAAATTTCTTATCCTTCACTTCTTGTCATTTATTGCTCAACCTGCTCAAAAATGTAAACAAATTTTACTCATAACCTGCCAAAAGACATATTATTAAAATAATTGAATAACATCAACCTCATCAATTCGGAACTGCATTCCAAGAAACTGTACTACCAACAAGGCACGCTATGGTTCTTTGACCTACAGGTTGTCCCACATATATGGTACCATTATCAATAAAATGTAATTACGCGACTGGTATTTGCATGATAGGGAGAAGTAAGTGCAAAATGCCTTCGGACATCGTATCTTTGGTAACGACTGGAATTGGGGTGAGCGTCCTGGCTGGCATACTGTCTGGAGTTTGCTATGTTTTGGTTCATGGGATTGGAGCAAGGAAAAGGTAATTATATTCTATATTGAGAAAATTTCATGCAACTTGGTCTTCTATTCCATTTCAAGCTGACCTTGTTATACTTGGTATATGCATGTACATCTATATACCTGCATGGATGATTGTTTTCGGTTTATTCTAATTTGAACATCGATATTAAGCAAAAACACATCAAAGACTATACTGAACATTATTTTGTCTCTCTACAATAGTATTTCCAAAATAGCAATTCACCTATACAGAATATACAAATAATTGTCGGCAGCGCACCACAGTTTGCTTAGAATCAAAAATAAAAACGCTTGATAGTTATAGGTGTCATTATTAATGACATTTTGGACCAGTAAAGTGTCAAATAAGTGTGTTATGATCCATAACTCACTAGTCACTACTGATTTATGGATTATAACTCACGTTTACGTGGCAAACAAACGAACAACCTATCACGTTCCCGTGGCAACCAAACAAACCTACTTTGAACAAAATGTTAGGATGTCACTGTCTAGTCATTCTGACACTGTGATTTATATTTAATACATATTATTATCTCATGAAAACACGACTTCTTCCATTTGTTGGATAAAACATTTTATGACACTCGTGTATTATGTTTATCAAGTCACTAGTGAATGTATACCAACCACTCGGCCTAACGACCTCGCGGTATAAATCTTTCCCGCGAGACTTATTTGCAACATAATACCATTTTATAATATAGTCTTATTATAAAATGATAATACACAAGTACCATGAATAACAATTTTTTGAGATTTTGAATTTTTATCCATCTCAATACTAATACATAAATACTCACTTACGACGCGTTTGAGACTGACTCTCAAGAGTTTGTTTCCATGGTATTTTTAAAGAAATTTTGTGATTGGTCTATAAAGTGACATAATCGGGGTTTTCTGAACCATTATACCTTCACAACGGTTGTCATGGAATAATGTTTGGCATTATAGTGCAAAAATCACAAGTATAAAACTTAAATTAATATTAGTCGTGATTCGTGAATAAATATATAATTTTATGCTTTACTGACGCTTATTATGGATGCAAACTATAGGTATATCCTAGAGTTCCTTCCTGAACTTCATGAAGCAAACTGACCGAAACACAAAAAATAAACAACATTTTTATTTCCTAATTTCTTGATAGATTACAATTTAATAACCATTATTGCGTCCCCTTTCCTTTGCAACTTTTAGGCGTGCCTAAAATCATTTTTTCTGATCTGATTCCAATCTGTCTGATTCCATATTTCCGTCAGCTTCAATGAAAGTCCATTCGGGTTTCCACTGTTTCCAGGTGGGACCAGTCTTCCACTTCCTGGACGTAATTTCAAATTTCGTATCACTCTATCTATGTGCGGATATGTTTATGTTATCGTGCTACAAGGAAAGTATAATAATATTATGTTATCACATCAGGTACCAAATTATACAGTGTGTCCACGGATTGAGTTTTTATAAGGTGTATAGGCTCGGGTGTAGATGACAATTTTTTTTTAAGTTGGATTACGAAATTACGATGTCCTAGGAATCGCGCCTGCATGGTCCGAAACTAAGATGTGGAAATTAGTTGAATCGATTAATATTTTAATATACAGGGTGGTTTTGTGGCGATTTTATAAAAAAATATTACTAAGAGAAAAGTACATTATTCGTTTGAAGTGATATCGAAAAAAATTATGGAAGAAAGTTGTTGTTTGACACAAATTGACCTATTTTGATCAAGTCCCCCAAAAAAAACAAAATAAGCCAATTTGTGAAACAATTGAGATTCGGCCATAACTCTTTATCCTAAACAACTTTCTTTTATAATTTTTTTTGATATCTCTTTAAACAAAGGTACTTTATTCGAAACTCAATCCGTGCACATACTGTAATATTTTTTTTCCGACAAAGTTGCTTTGGGCGTATCGTTTTGATATTGCACCATTCACGGTTTGCCCAGTTTTAGTTTTCTTGGGCAAACTAAAGACTTTCGATGATCCGCGTTTAGAGTAGCATGAATATGGAGAGTGTGTTCGATTTCCGCCAACCTTCTTCGCAGATATCTTGATCTTGACTAATACGGCATTTGTTGTGTTGTCACCATGTGACGTTCTTGTCTAGATCTTTGCTGATCTCCCGAAATCGTGACAGCACGGCTCTGAATAGACTTCAATCCGAAATGACTGGAGAAACGAACCCAACTGCTTCGTTTGGAGAGATTTTATAGCGTTGGCGCTATTTAAGCTCAGAGAACGACGTATTTGAGCGCATTGTTAAATGACAGATGGCGATCGATGTCGATAGACGCATAGTATAATAAACAAGTAGCGACAGCTCCATATTATATCTGTGGTCAAATTTCGTTTTGTCTCAATGACAGATATTCAGCCTTATTTAACACTACTAACATTTTGGAATGTTAAACTGTTTTTTAAATCAAGACTTTGAAACTTCGCATAAATCTTTAGAAATACTGCATAGTGGATAATCGTATTGTATAACTTGATTGATAATTCACCTATGTATCAGTATCATTGAAGTTATGGAATCGGCTACAGTATGGTTTTTTTACATTTCATAAGGTTAGCAGTGTATAGATGAGGCGAATTTCTGTCATTGAGAAAGACGAACTTTGACTACCTTTAGGTATATGGAGCTGTCGCTACTTGTTGTTTATTATACTATGATGGACGCAATGTTTTGAACGTGGTGCATGGTAGTAACTTGAATTCCTCAATTCCTTAGGACTTTGTCCATTTCAGAATGTATTGAGAAACTTTTGTCAATCTTTTTTCTGTTAATTATTGCCACCCGGCTTCCGAAACGAAATCTTGAATGGTTTCTTTCCTCTGTCTCATCAACATTAACTGTTTAGCAAAGTAGACATCTTCATGTATCCGAGAGGTAGAGCTCGCGATGCGTTTTTTTCAAGAGGAGAAACCTCTTGAAATAGGCCCATTCCACAAAAATAATTTAATTTTGTTATGATTTTCCTCTGCAAATTTGTTTTCCTCGATGGCTTTTAGATAGCTCTGCTCATGACTGTGAGAACACACTGTTGTGCTTGTGCAGCGCATACCAACTTTCACCGAGCTGCATCGCTTTTCATTTCCACATCCCTTTTTACAGACGCAGGATAGGTATGAGCTGAAGAATTGAAGCGGCTTTTTTTTTTTTTTTTTTTTTTCATGGGATCCGGCCCAAGGTCTGAAACCAGACACCCTATGATCCAATGATCCGAGACCATAGGGTAGTGTGGGGTTCGCCCACTAAACTCCACCCACGCATTAGGACGTCAGGGATAAGCCCTTTAGTGTCCCAATCTCTCACTTAATTTTTAGCTCTTTGGTACCGGGTTACCTTCCGAAGGCCTCTTGGTCACAGGGTAGGATCGCGACAAAACTCGTCCTACCCGTGTGTCTCCGCACTTTTGAAGCGGCATCTGCCGCTTGCGTCGCACATAGGTCATTCTTGCGAATTTAGGCGGTAATTAATCCGTATGCCTGTTTTGCTTAACCTTAAGAAGTATTTTTTGACAATCATACAATTAGTAGTAGTAGTATTGAGCCAGACATGGTGTTTGCTTCTTTTTTTTTTTTTTTCATCAACGTGTACAGCACTAACACTTTTTCTTCACTGGAACGTTATATACTTTTCATTTACTGCACGAAGTATATCACTTTCATCCTGGTCATTCAGATGAAATTTAACTAACACAAATATTTTAAAGCACCTTCGCACCATATTATGTTAAGCAATTCGTGCTTATCAACTTAAATACAGTGCGACTCTAAATGGTCCCTCCCCTTCTAAATTTTGAACCGTTCTATATATATGCAAACGAAATTTGGACACACCATTTGTGAGGACGTTCTGCATCTTTTGCTTTTGACATAGTAGTGAGTAGTGACAGTTCAAAATGCCAAAACAATAACTGCTCGGCGCAATGTTGAATGAAAAAATCAAATGAAAAAGGGGGTCGAGTGATGCCTTATTTTCAAGGCCCTTTGACCCTGATTATAACAGCCGAGTTTCAAGCCTCTGCTATCATTCCTGTTGTTATGACAGCGTGACATTTTTTTTTTCATTTTTGTAAATTAATACTTACCTGCAAGAGTTGACTAACCAAACTAAGAGGATATGATTAGGTACAGAAGATCTTCAAAATGAGCTATTGGAGTAATAGCTCATTTTGAAGATCTCTACAAGAATGAAAAAAAAAAAGAAAAAAAAATAGTTTTTGAAACGCTGTCATATCAGCAGAAATTATATTAGAGACTCAAAACTCGGCAGTTGTAATCAGGGTCAAAAGGCCTTAAAAATAAAGTATCACACGCCCCCCTTTTCTATTTGATTTTTTCATTCAAAATGTCGCCTAGCTGTCATTTTGACATTTTCAGCTCTCACAATTATATGTCAGAAAATGCAGACACCCTCACATCATGATACTACGACAAACAGATAAGCTCACGCGCATCTTGTCGGGTGACCTTTGTGAGGTTATGTTGTCAAGCTTCTGTCAGTTTGCAATGTAAATATTGTTGTTCTGATATTTGTGTGATATAATATCTTATTATTTCGTGAATTTCGCATAATTTGATGATGGTGTACTGTGCCGTGATGTTCTGCAGAAGCAGCAATAAAATGAAGAAAACCGTCCGTGTACCTAAATACCGTTTATTTCGGTTTCCAACTTCCAAGTATATTCGCAAGATATGGATACAGAAGTGTTATCAAAAGGACAGTTTTAATGTTGAATATGCTAGAATTTGTTCAAACCATTTTTCTGAAGACGACTTTTGTGACAAAGAGTGACATTTGCAATTGCCCAAAACCAAAAAAACCACATCATCGAATCATGTAGATAAACAAAAAACCACAAGGAACCACATAGAACCATAAAAACCGCAATGGAACCAGAAAAACCGCATGGAACCACAAAACAAACATACAGAACCACATAGAAACACAAAGAACCATAAAATCTACATGGAACCACATAGAATAACAAAAGATCTCTCAAAACCACAAAGAACCACATAGAACCAGAAAAACCGCATGGAACCACAAAAACCACATATAGAAACACAAAAAAACACATACAGAACCACTGAAAACCACATGGAACCACAACAAAACACATAGAACCACAAGAACTACATAAAAACACAAAAAAAACACAACGAACCTGAAAAACCACATGGAACCACAAAAAAACACATGGAAACACAAAAAAAACTCAACGAACCGAAAAACACCATGGAACCACAAAAAACACATAGAACCACATAGAACCACAAAAACCACATGGAACCATGTAGAAACACAAAAAACTATAGAAACCACATGGAACTACTAAAAAACACATAAACCACAAGAAACACATAGAAGCACAAAAAAAACATAGAACCACATGGAATCACATGGAACCACAAAAACCACATGGAACCATGTAGAAACACAAAAAACCATAGAAACCACATGCCAAAACATCTTAGAACCACATAGAATAGCAAAAAGCCTCTTAGAACCACAAAACCACATGGAACCACATAGAACCACAGGAAGCCACATAGTACAACAAAAACCACATTGGACCAAAAAATAACCACATGCATGGAGCCACATAATCACAAAGAACCACATAGATTCTCAAAGAAACACATAAAACCACAAAAGAAGGAAGAAAAGAACATAGAATAACAAAAAACCACACAAAACCACAAAAAACCAAGTGTGTCGCAACCTCGAAATTCCACTCCCACCGCACATAAAAAAGTTTCACCTCAAACATCCTTTCTAACGTCGAAAACCAACTGAGAAAAATGTTTTTTCAATGAAACGGCAAAATTGAAAATATGATATTTTTTTAAATGCTATTTAACCAATCAGGTGGGATTTGCGTAGATTATATTATCAATTTTGGATAGATAGATAACCAACTAGATACATATTATTCATTTTGTGGTAAATAACCAACTATAATCATCAGAATTCAACAAAATCGCAATATAAGTCATGCTTTCCAATGCTATTTTATCCAATTGGGTCACCGTATAGCTTGATGCGCAGTTCAGTTAGAAACTCGTTCGGCTAGTGAGCATATCTTGTTTGTCGTAGTATCATGCCCTCACACATAATGAGTCCACATTTTTTTCGGATATATCAAACGGTTCAAAAGTTAGAAGGGAGATGCCTTTTTGAGCCGCACTGTATATTGGGTTGTAGGTAGGTACTAAAAATGAAGATTCTTCGGTAAGTAGCAGAGTTGAGCAGCAAAATTTAGTATGAGCTAAGGTAAGAGATGACATGGATATCTTAAAAAAATATTTTTAGTCTAAACTGGTTTGACCTCTAGTTTAGCTAGCTTTTTGAATTAAAATTTCACACTCTCACAATCGCTTTACTTTCTGTTGACTGCAAACGATATTCTTTCAATTTTTCACCTGCAGTATGTCTGCGCCATCTAACAGGCAATGTGACAATCAAATATTGCACTGGATATTTGAAATATACACATTGTCCCATTCATGCCACTTCTCCCCAATATTATCGAAACGGCTAGAGATAGGTATAGACTATCTCATGCAAACTAGCCTTTATTTTTGGTGAACAATCAAAATCCGTAACGATATACAGGGTGTTCTATTTAACATTTTCGACTTATTGGTGATTTTATATGCCCTCTTTGGGTTCAAGAAAAGATTGGCAGAGTCACGAAGTACTAGGCACCTACACTGTGGGCCAAATTAAATTAGAACCTAATTTGTCGCTTGATAACTTTTTTGTTTGTTTATGGATTTTGATGATTTTTGGATATGATATTGGTCAATATGTTCTGATTATCACCCTAAAATTTAGCTTCCGAATTTTAGCCAGGACCGGACTTAGAACGTTTCTCTGAAGTGGGTGCATTTAAGCTCGTTGCAAAAACTAACAGCGCTACTCACAGACCCATTGATATATTTTTTGAGAAGGGCATAAGTCGAAAAAGGTGGTTCAACCAAACCGCGCATGTCGTTACCGCGAGCCAAAAGTGAGGTTGGATTTAAAACATCAATAACCTTAGGTACCTAGTTACCATTTGCTGGTCAAAATTTGAAAGTTACGGTTTACCTACAGAACGATGAATAGCTTCGTGATGTCACGTTTGTAGTTGGTTCTTAGAGCAAAAAGGGATAAAGCTCTTTTTGCGTGAGAACCCTTCGGATCTGTATTTGGATTTCTTCTGGGAGTTCAGTACCAACATTTCGAAACTTTATAGATGTCTTTTTTTTTCGACGTTTTCACGACCAATTTGCTTAAACTATGTTCAAGAATAGTTCAAGTAGAAGGGATCGATCTTATAAACATGTGTCTTGAAAACTCTGATTTTCTAGATACAGTTGAAGGTTTAGAAAAAAAATCGGATCTACCATTATCATCTCAAAGATCGTTTTGCCGGTTTTGATGAATTTTGACAGAGTTGGTGGCGTTTATTTTAAAGTTTTTAAAAAAAGTTTAACACCCTGTATCTTAAAAACAATGCACTTTTCTTCACCAAATTAACTCAGGAATTCGTCCATAAATTTAATGTAAGCAATTAGGAGAAGCCTAGTAGATATTTTTGTTATCCTGACTGGCATTAGTATACAGGATGATTCTACCAGTACCAAAATTCAAAACATTAAATTTGGAAAAGCCGTTCTCGAAATACTTCCAACAGACCACCTACGTGAATTATTATCCTGTATATTCTTATATCTATTTCGAAGTGAAAACCTTAATGGACAATTTGCAAATTTTTTGAAAATATGAAAAATATAAGGATTAGTAGGTACTGATCCCATTGATGTTTAAAAAATCAACCAACGACTTCTAATAATGTAGTAATCACCGATTAAAGAGCGCCAATCAACATCCACTACGTCACAGAATACACTCTATCTCCGTCTGACGTATTGACTGTGATGACTCTCTCTCTCTCGGAAGAGTAATATGGCCCCACCCCTTTTGCGATCATGCAGTGAAATTCGCGTCTTCTTTTTCAATTATTTAGTATACTTTTGGGTATTTCGGAAAAAATTCTTCGCTGATGACTTCCAAATAATGTCTAGAATACGTATATAAAATTTCAAGTCATTTGAAAATGTATGCAAATTGTCCATTGAGGACCTATTATCAACTTATATCATCAGTGGAAAACACAAGGACCTTATCGAAAAGTGCCGTTACTCAAACACCATGACGCATATGAGATACTTGTACTAGCAACACCATGCGACACATTATTTCCCAACAGTCGTTTTTTTATTCCGGATCAATGGCCATCAATGATGGCGCGATTCCGGTCTATACCCAGAATCTAAAATACTCTGTTTAATGTTCTATCATTGAATGCTAATGCACGTGAGATAGTGCTTTATTGTGGTGATGAAAAATAATTGTTATAGTGCGATTTCTTTCCTATGTCATTTGCAAGTGTGAAATTTAGATATAAATGTGGAAAGTTGAAAATGCAGCAGACACAGGTAGTTATTTATTGAAGATTCTTTGTAAGCTAATATTCGCGTATCTTGTGTACAGGGTGCGATCCACCATAATGTCGCGCCCCTTGAACTTTTTTATCTCAAGTGTCCGAAAAAATTTGAAGGTATGGTTATGTAGGTATTGAAAAATACTTTTTTTCTACGTTTATGGAAAGTTTGAAAAATCATTAGAATACCGGCGAAATAAAAAAAAAATGTTTTTTTTTTAAATGGATCACCCTATATTTGAATTTATTTTTAAATTTCTCGTAAAATTCTGAGCATAATTCATTTCCCATACCATATACTCAAATTCAACGATTTTCCAAATATTCTCATTTGAAACGCACGGTTTTTCACATAACGCCAAAAAAAACACATAAATTGGTGTCAACTCGGGGCGGTTCGGAAACCGTGCAATTGGCAGAATTATTCTTCTGGTTCATTCAGGAAACCTCTCCTGATTTTTTTGAGTTGAAATAACCCTTTAAAAAGTATTTGGTGAAAACATTATTTCAGATTTTCACATGCGAATACATATTTCAGAAACGGTTGATTTTTGTCATATGGTATATTTTATGAATTATTGTTAACATTTCACAAGAAATTGAAAAATACATTCAAATATAGGGCGATCCATTTGAAAAAATCGAACTTTTTTATTTTCTCGGTATACTCATGAATATTTCAAACTTTTATCACACGTAGAAAAAAAGTATTTTCAAGTGCCTACATGACCATACCTTTGAATTTTATGTGACAATTGAAATAAAAAAGTTAAAGGAAGGGTGACATTATGGTGGATCACCCTGTATATCTATACAGGGTGCGCCAATAGTGCGTTGACGGGATATTGTCGGTTTATAGAAGCACATTTTTGAAATTCGTTGCCGAGGCATGGTAGACAGACCTTGAGGCTACAAACCTGAAATAGTTTAATCATGCATCGCGAATACAGGGTGATTCATATCAAAGCTACATTTTTTTAATGGAACCCACTGTATATTATTACATATTTGGGTTCCTCAGTCAATTTTAGATTGACTTTATGTACCACACATGGTATCTCAAATGTACCGTTCACCCGCAAATCGCAATTTTTTTAAAAAGCTGATGTTTTAAAAAAATTGAATATCGCACTGATCCTAAGAGTTAGAGAATTGGGATTTTTTGGTGATGCTATAACCACGAAATATGCTAATGTAGACCGTATGTTCTAGCTTCAATTCTTTTTGAGATATGAGAAATCGTTATGCCAATTTAGAAAATTTCAATCAAGTTAGCCTTAACTTGATTTTTTCAAATGAAACTAGCTAACTTTTTCTCTGCGATCGAATGTAGAATTTTATTAGCTTTCCGGCGATATTTGATTGTCACTATCTATCTCTGGTAGTCTTCTTCCAAATCTACATTTTCCTATAAATTCGTCGTTTCTACCAATTCTCAATACTATAGGTAGGTATTGAGATCAAGTAGGCCATGGAAAACATTGATTGAAGTTATAAATGTTATTATTTATTATGGATCCAAATACTGGATCGACAGGAGACCAAACATAAAAAAGGGAACAAAAGAAGTATAATTATTATAACAAAATATTTCTGGATATAATGTCACTTTTTGATAAAAATTGCTAGAATCATTCGAAAGCGGAGCAAAATGTATGTTGAGGTACATGAAAATTTCACATCAATAACTGGACAAAGGATAGTCTAGCTAAATAATTTTTTGCAAAGTTCCAAATGTTGTAGCTAGACCACCACTTTTCACCGGCTCTGTATTTCTCCAGAAATTTAATACGATTGAGAATTCATTTTTTCAGAAGATTGATTGATTTGTGCATAGAATAAGGGGTCGGTATTTTGAACATTTTTTGTTATAATAATTATTATACTGCCCTTTTTTTTTCTCTTTTGATGTTCTGTACCCTGTTTATAATTAAGTGTTTAGTGTTAAGATCCATGATAAAATATTTGAAATTTTGATACTTGGTCTATTTTCCACGGCCTACTTGATTAGGTAGGTATTGAGAATTGATAGAAACGTCGCATTAATAGGAAAATGTGGATTTGAAAGTGAACTACCAGAGATAGACAACAACAACCGTATATCGCCAGAAAGCTGATAAAATTCTACATTCGATCGCATAAAAAAAGTTACTTAGTCTCATTTGAAAAAATCAAGTTATCCCTGATTGAATTTTTCTAAATTGGCATAACGATTTCTCTGAACTCAAAAAAAAATGAAGCTAGTACATATGGCCTACATTTGGTCATTTCCTGGTTAGCATCACCAAAAAATCCCAGTTCTCTAGCTCTTACGATCAATGCGACACTCATTTTTTTTTAAAATATCAACGTTTTAAAAAAATAGCGATTTGCGGGTGAATGGTTCGTTTAAGATACCATGTGTGGAACATAAAGTCAATCTGAAATTGTCTGAGGAACCCAGATATGTAATAATATACAGGGGGTTCCATTGAAAAAAATGTAACTTTGATATGAATCACCCTGTTTACGCGGTGCGAATGAAGTGAAACTATTTTGGGTTTGTAGCCTTAAGGTCTGTCTATCATGCCTTGGCAACAAATTTAAAAAATGTGCTTTTATTAACCCGACCACGCACTATTGGCGCACCCTGTATATGAAAAAATGGTCAGTGCCGAAAATATCCGTTCAATTTCTATAGGTTCCCTGTTCGGAATGGATATTGATACCACGAATGATGATTGTTCTTAGTTTTTTATCAATTTGTTTAGTATGGTGGACTACTAAGCATTTGGAACAGCAGCTGTAGTAAACATACCTACCTAGTTTTTTAGTTTCTTCCATTGAAAGAAGAGTCATCTAATTTTTGTTTTTGTTAACTTGACCTCCTTTATAGAAAATGAAAGTTTCGATAATCCTTTTGTGATAGAAATATTTGATAATCTGCAAATCATTCTGGAAATCAATTCCAAAAATTCTATTTTATTTTCAAATTAAATAGCAAAGCTTCTTCAACAAGAATAAATAGATGAATACTCGCACAAATATGAGTGAAGTTTTAAATAATTGATTAGCCTCTCAACATGTTATTCACTTAATATTTTCGTGACAGAGAGAGACCAAATCCTTGTGCATATTGAAAAGGAGGTTGCGTATTGCACGAAATTACCACTTTCTAAAAAAATGACTTGAGGATCCGAGAAACTGTAAATATTCATGGATTTTTTCGAAATTGATAGTTCCAATAACCAAATAATGGGTGTTTTTTTAGAGGTTTATAATGAAATAAAACCCAAGAAAGTTATGTTAACGTCCATGGTTTTGGCTTTATTGTAAAGATAACTTTATGCCAGATCTGGGGCATAAGGGCACCGCAGCTGGTCCGTATAAAGCGCAGGCCAATTTTCTATCACATTTTCCAAAAAAATAGCCCATAACGGAGCGATTGTCGGCTTCCCGCTGATCCAACGTCCTTGATTTATCAGAATAGACTAGCGAATTTACTTATCCTCACAGAAAGTAGTCCATGGTTGAGATATCACACGATCGTGGAAAAAATGCTGAAAACAGTGGTACAAAAATGGCCTTCCATTGCGAGTATTCACATCATGAATATGTATACTTAAGCTGGAAGCTCGATCGAGAAGTTGGTCCAGCAAACTAAACTGCTCGTCAAAATAAAGAACATAGCAATTTTTTTGCCAATATTCAATAAGCTACTAGGAAGTCGTCCATTTTCTCAAAGAGAGCCTCTTATCGATGAATCCAATGACAATATGTCTAGGTCTCATATACTTGTTGAAAAATTTATAATTTATTAGAAGACGGTGACATGTTTCGCCCACCGGGCATCATCAGACCTTAGTCATTTTTGTGACTCAATTTGACTAAGGTCTGATGATGCCCGGTGGGCGAAACATGTCACCGTCTTCTAATAAATAATACATTTATCAACAAGTATATGAGGCCTAGACATATTGTTATTGGATTCATTCAATAAGCTGTAACTTTGAATACGCGGATATTGTCGAGTGTTTTAGCGTTTTGAAGATCGTCTTTCGTACATTGGACTGACCATTGTATATTTTATGTGAGATGAGGTTTCCTGTGATATACGTATAGGGTGCGGAAGGAAGTGATGCAATTTTTAAAATTTTCAAGATACTGCCATATTGCTAAAAAATAATTCTTTACCAAATTTATACCCCAAGGGTCTAGCTAAGGCAAGTAGGACCTCGCGGGATGTATTTGGTATTTTCCTCTTATAACTCTTCTGAAACAAAAGCTATCAATTTTTAACCCAATTCCTATTTTGACATGTTTGTTTTTAGTTTTTCGAATTCAACTTAAACTTACTTCAATATATCAGAATATACGATACTTTTGAAATTAACATAAAAAGATAATTTAACATGAGAGGTAATATACTAGCTCACTTGAAAATACGACAAACGATAATAATTATTGAGTCTAATTTTTTTGCGATATTGCGAAATCAATAACTGGTCAACCTAATGAGGTGAACTTTTTTATCAAAAAGTTATTTTGTAAGTGTATAAGTCAATCATTTCGCGATTTCGAAAAAAAATTGATTGTCATTTTGAAGGGACCCTGTAATTACCGCTCCAGTTAATCTTGTTTTTTTAATTGTCAAAAGTATCGTATATCATAAAATTCATAGAAAAAAACATCGCAAAATTCGAATTCGAATAAAAAAACATCATACATAAAATCATACAGCATGCATGTTTGTCTGCCTCATAAAAATCATCGGTCAAATTTTTATAGATTGTTAAAAATCGATGGAGATTTAGATGGTTCCTATTAAATTCATTGATTCATTTTGAATATTCAGACCTGACTAAATTATTTTCTACTTTCCTTATTATTTTCCACTTTTCTTATTATTCAAACTCGCCCTGTATAGTTTACATTGAGGGTGGGTCCCTATGTCGTAAGTAAATCATATATGGTGTTTTCACCATTGCGTGACTGTATAATTTTTTATCGCACAACAATCAGGCGGTGCGCAAATAACTTAGACTGTTATAGCACCGAACAAATAACAATAAGAAGGATCACTCTGCCAAGCGCGCGAAACCGAATCGACAATGACCAAAGTTCCCAACACCGTACCCCGTCCGAGAATGCCAGTCCGTTCGACGACAGACGTTATCAGTTTATACAGGGTGTTTCATTAATATTGAGAAAAAATCCAGGATGAGTTTTCCCGCTTTGAAATAAGATCAAAACTTTCTATAAACTTGTATCCGGAAATGCTTCGTTACAGAGCTACAGGGAGCTAAAATTTTATTTTCATTTTTATTTTTTTCTAAATAACATTTGAACTATAACGTTCATATTTTAATAAAAATTGGCATTTAGGGGTTTCTTATCATGCGAAATTCGAATTTGTTGTTAGTATCGCTCTAACTTGTAGATGGCGCTACCTACAGTTATTTTTCAGGAAATGAACAGCCATAACTTTTTTGGACGTCCCTGTATTATATTTTTAATTAAAAAAAAAAAACGATTTCTTTATCAGTTTAACGCAGAAAATGTTAACTTGTTAGAAGTCGCTTCGTGCAGCAATTCTCGAGATAATTGGATTTGAAATAATGAATACATGTGGATAATGCAACTATGGCCAAGCATGGTGTTTCATTGATAATGCCAAAAATACAGGATAATTTTGCCTGCTTGAAAAAAAGAAGAAAATATCCTAAAAACGAGTGTCCGGAAATGCTTCGTTACAGAGCTACAGGGTGTTATATTTTTTATTTTATTCATTTTTTTTCAGTTTCAATTTGTTTTTGTTTAAATAATATTTGAATAAGAGTTGTTCCTAACTTCACACACAAGTCGGACTTCTATCTTTTTTACTGAAAATATGCAGCAATCATACGAAATATGCATTGAGTTTTATAAGGCTAGTATTTAAAGTCAATGGCAATATGTTATAACCTCTAGCAGGCTACCTTCGCCATAATTTCGAAATCCAATATATCAATTATTTCAAATCCAAATATCTCGAGAATGGTTGCACGTAGCGACTTTTAACAGCTTCACATTTTCTGCGTGAAAATGATAGAGAAATCTGTTTATCAACTTGGAAATATAATACAGGTTCGTCCAAAAAAGTTATCGCTGTTAATAACAGGTAAAATACGTGTACAGTTAGAGCGAGTTAGAGCCATACTGAGGTCAAATTCGTATTCCGCATGATGAGAGACTCACAATCACCAATTTTCAACAAAAGATTGATAATGGTTCAAATATCATTTAGAAAAAACACGACTCATGAGACAGACATTTCTCACGTCTCGCGCGCTCACTGTATATCTCCTATATTTTTTTTATATCAAATAACTCAGAATAAGAAATGATTTTATATTTCTGCTTTTTCAATATTATTGTTGGAGTTGAAAATACCTGAAAGACACGCCAGTTTCATTTTCAAAAGTCTTCAAAGTAAAAGAAAATGGTGAATCGATTAAATTTTTTTCAATATTCACATCGATGCACCAAACTGGAAAAAAGTTTTGATAATTTAGATAAACTCGATGTGCCGTAGGTGGCGCCCCCTACTAGTGATATCAAAACCGTGAATACATTTTAATTTTCCGTCATAAAAAAAACCCTATGCGTAATTACGTATCGCTGTGTCGTCTTGGTGAGGAATAATAATTGACAAAAATCGAAATGAAAAATAAAGTTCGACACCATGTTTCTTGAGAACGAAGCACGAACGAAGGCTGTATGTCCCCATCTCGAGTTTAACAAAAATCACCTCTCAAGCGCTGTCGGTTGAATATCCGGACACCCTGTATAACTATTATACGCAACTTGACCCCAATTCACTTTTAAAATTCTGTATGAAATCTTTCATCTACCCTGCTTTTCGGGAACCGTTTATGGGAACTTTATTTCTTAAAATCACTCAAAGAATAGCTACCCATAGAACATGCAGCGTTCATTACTGAAATTCATTTCCCCAGCATTCTTTCTTTTAAAAATATTAAAGGGATAATAAACATTTCATCACCCACCGACTTTTTCTTGTCGAACTGTCATCTCATTATTTGTTGTGGAATTTGACATTCCCACGGGAACGAACGCTGGTGTATGGGTACCAGTCTTGTAGGGTTTGAACGTCGCGTCGGTACATCAAGACAAGAAAGATGAAATGCGCATTTATCATCTTATTTTCCACTAACTGGCGTTCTCTTCAGCGAGATTTGACATTCCCTCAGGAAAGAACGCTGGTCTATCACCTTCTGAACTTTCGACACATACTTTGTTAATACCCTGTATAATAGATCAGTTATCAACTTTCACACATGTCAATATCGTTCAACATCTTTAAAATGGACAATAGATTTGTTTACATTCATTAACCAATTTTTGGGATATTACGCCAGGGAGGACAGGTATCCATCTTGACTCCAAATGCTCTTCTTCTTTTTTCTTAGGCTGCTGATCGCTCTGAGTTGTCAATATGGGTTTATTTGGTCTTTGATCCAAATGGCTAGTTTCAACGTATTTCCAAGTTATACAGGAATTATCTGGTTGATGTATTCTTGGAATCAATGGATGAAGTGTTCCCAGGGTAAAGAATTTGATGTGTTTTTGAGCTTCATTGTATCTCTCACACTGGCAAACTTCCATATTGCGGAAATAGATCTGAAAGATGAATAACAAAAAATGACGTTGGGCTAGTCAAAATTAACAGTGTATTACGTCATTGTCATTTTATCGACTACAGTACGAAATTCAGTGCTATTTTGGTTCCACAAAAAAAAATTAGCTTTATCTATTTTATAACTTTTTTCATTGGTCTCTTACATAAATCATAAATGTAACAGTACAAGTCCATTTTGAAAAGGGGGCAAACTCCATTGATCTCTCGAATTCATCTCATCTATTTCTGCAGCTATTCTGCACATTTGATTAATTTGATATTTTTGTTCAGCGTTGTTTTTCCTTATGTCTTTCGAAACATTAAGTTTTAAAAATCATTGGAAAAAACAACGCTGATAAAATCAGGAAAAAATGACACAGTGACCAATAATAAGAGTAGTAAAGTCGTTACATCAAAATGTAGAAATATCCATTATTGGCCTAAAGACTTATGTTCTACGCTCGTACAATAAGATTTCCGTTTTGCGTATTTTCATATGACCTGGAACATCCGCCATTTCCTTCGAAATGATATTTAAAAGTGCGTTCGAAAAAGGTGTAAATTTTCCCCAAGAGCGAGAGTGAAGTACAGTCTGTTCACGGCTTTCTTGCGGTTACGTCACAGTAATTGACGTTAGCCAGTATGTCGTTGATTGATCGCTCTAAAAGCGCTTTTATACAGACGGTTTTATATACTGCGTTCAGCAGTGGAGCTTGTGGTGAAATACACTGCGTTCAGAAGCTGAGTTGTTGTGAAAAGATCGACTTATTGTAATGCAACTTTTTTCTAGTTATTGTTCCTTCCAAAAAACCATATATATTTGTAAACGCAAAAACCCAAGTCTAGGGATGAGGATTGCGTGGGTGGTGAAAAGAAAGATTAATTCCTTTTGTCGAATATTGCTAGCTTCTTGTATTTTATTTTTAAATACACCTGATGTTCTTGTCTTGGAAAGTTGATTTACTTATTGATTAAAATATATTTGGTCTTTCAACATAGTTGACGATTGAACCAATAAGTTTATGATATATTTGATGTTGGGTGATGTGAAATAGATATTCCATAAAAAGTTGGTGTTGATTGAAAGTACACTATTATAATATAAAGATTATAGTAAATAGATATTATTGACTTTTTGAACAGAATTATCGTTGTTTTTGTGAAATGCAGATTCTTATTGGTAAAGCCGTTTCTTGTTACGACCTGTCGATTTAGTGTGTCCCTGGATTGACGCCACGCATGAATAGGTGAAAAAGACAACACAACTTTGGATTTAGATTTCATCTTTTGAGGTTCTGCCCTGCTTGGAGAAACTAATTTGTGTCATAGAGTCTCGAAAAATCCAGTACGTCTTGCAAATCAACCTAGAATCTATTCTTACCACTAGTAAAAATAGTAAAATGCTTTTTCTATAGGACATAAGACAAAATTTAAAAATAGATCACAAAAGACGATCAAATTATGAAGATTAAATATATTTCCATGCTATTCTGAAAACGTGGATTGTTAAAATACAAATGAGAAAAAATAAAGCAAACAATAACTTTATTAATGAAAACTCTCACAATAACGAAGACTGGAAATCTTCGTTCTTTGTTTTTTCGTTCTTTGGTTCTTTGGTTATCTGGTTCTTTCATTCTTTAGTTCTCTGGTTCTTTGATTCTTTGGTTCTTTTAGAGCGTTGGTTCTTCTCTCACTGTTAAAGGTTAGGAGTTTTCACTTCAGATATGCGCACATAGATGTAGATGAAGATAAGGAAGGTGTAGACTGTAGATATAAGGCACATTGTTCATTTCCATGACGAACCAACAAGAGGAGAAAGGTCGGTTGCTCTCCTGGTTCATCGTCGTCAAGCCTTAAAACTAAGCGACAACGTAGCCCAAGGGCGGTTCATCTGACCTCCCCGTATGCCACAGTTTTAGCCAATGATTGAGAACATCATCTAGTTTTAGTATTGGACTTGCAGGATCCAATAGTTCAGGCTAATTATTAACTGTTTGACTGTAAGTAATCAATAATACTACAGCCTACTCAATTTTATTAGGCAATGAGAACCTACGACCATCAAAGCTCCGTATCTCCAGCTTCGTCTCGAAGCTTGAAGCCCCTCATATGCGCACATACTGCACACAAGTTTTTTTTGCAACTCCATCGGCAAAAACTCAAAAATATCATTCTTCATAACTTAAGAGATCGAATAAGTCATCCGATCCGTTTGATTGTATAATTACAGGGAGAATATGGGATGCATCAATGTATTTTGCTTTTTCCCATGCTTCATTTATCAGGTTTTTTGTATGTCTGACATAGTGATTCCATTTCTCTGTAGTTACCTGGAACGAAATTTTATTTTTAAACTTTGTAGCGTTAAAAGTTGTCCCTCTCAAAAACGAGCTTGATGTGTTTTTAGATTTTGTCGTTAAGTTCTTTCCCACCCTGTATTGTCATGCGGTAGTTTTTCGATGGGTCACCCTATATTTATTATTGAATAGTACATTTTATACAGGGTGTTCCCTCTGAACCGGTCAAAACCTTTAAAGTATATTGAGGAACCATAGAGAAGTAATCTGAAACACCGATCGGCCATCGGAAAATACAGGGTGTTGCATGAAGTTTAATAAAGAAATCGAGTTTTTTCCTCTATCCTGAAAACACTTTCACCTATTTTGACAACATTTCAGAATAAATTAGGTATTCTTGAAACTTTTTGAGCTATTAGGGCAGATTTAGTTTCTTTAAGTCCAGACTTGGAGATCACGTGTGCTGTATTCTTGAGAAAAAAGGTACGCCACTGTTTTTTCGGAAGAAATAAGTGATGTCAATCGAATTATTCGTTCCATTTTACAAAAAATGGGATTTACAAAAAATGAGAATTAGGATCCTTGGAGATGCTAACCATGAAATATTCCAATGTAGGCCACACGTACTAGCTGAATTCTTCTTGAGTTATGAGAAATTTTTATGCCAATTTAGAAAATTTTTAACAATGATATAACTTGATTTTTCTTAATGCAAGCAACTACTTTTTTTATGCAGGATTTCAGTAGCTTTCTGACGATATAACGTTGTTTGTAGCAGAACGTTTTATGGAGAATAACTTATTTTCCTAAAATCAATAATAAAAGGGTTTTCTATATGATTCAAAGTTCCGTAGACATACTGTATAACTCAGAAATGAGTTAGATAAATGAGTTCAAGTAAATAACAAAAAAGTTTATAAATAATAGTTTCGCATGTGCGTACTTAATTTCAAAATCCCTGCAATCGATTTATATTTTCAACGCGTCGTGACAACCATCTCTTGGTAGGCGTCGAATTTTTCAAACCTTGAAAAATATCTACTTGACCCCATACATTGACCACTTTTTACAGAAATGGAATATTTCTATTCCTTTTCGAGATATTGTCATGCGGAGTTTAAGGTAAAAAACTCTATATACCCTGTATTTTGGAAATGACGAATTTGCGGCCATTGGTGTCACATCTCAAACCACTTCTCTGTACTCTAGAAGTTTTGATCAGTTGAGAGGGGACGCCCTGTATAAGTAATCCGGTTAACTTTGTAAACTTGAACGGAACAAACTCTAATCATTCGATTTTCAAATTCTTGAGCTACTAATTAGAGCTTATAGAACCACCTTTCACCTGCGCAAGTGCTTTATTCCAAACATTCATTACTCTATCCTCGGTAACAGGATGAATTGAAGTTATTTTGGAGTCATAATATCTTTTGCACTCTGACCATACCATCTCTATAGCATTATACTGGCAGTGGTAGGGTGGAAGTCGCAAAACACGATGACCATATTGCAATGCTAATTCGTCTATTCTGAATAAACTTAAGAATTGTAAAAATGTTTGAGAATTATATTATTCGGAAATATTTTTATTACCTATATCTTTTTTTTGGCAAATGACTTTTCATTGTCTCCCAGATCTGATCTTTCATGGCAAATGCTGGATTGC
Source organism: Orchestes rusci (assembly GCA_958502075.1). Lineage (NCBI taxonomy): Eukaryota > Metazoa > Arthropoda > Insecta > Coleoptera > Curculionidae > Orchestes > Orchestes rusci. Next base: position 51,520,806 of record OY293304.1, read on the forward strand.
TGAAGATCCAAGTTTCATCCAAGTAAACAGGTTCTAATGAAAAATGGTTATTGCGATTAGATATGGAGCATTTCTTCCATCTAAACTTCAATTTATTCAAGGCAGCGGACAAACAGCCCAAGGATATTTGTACGTCGTCATTAATTTTGAGTTTTGTTTGAAGTGATCTTATTGTCACATGTTCGCCTGTTGGAAGTGAAAAAGTTAAAGCTCCAAATAACCTGCATGAAAACTTTCTAATTACATAGGTATACAGTGGTGGTCATATTGATAAGAGTTAAAAATTTGATGTAATCATCCTGCATCAGTTATCGAACGAATGATGGTGCTTTTTAAAACTTCAATCCATTTGTCAGTTTGCGTGTCCTGGTGATTTTTTCCAAAAACTTGTTCAGTGCCTCTTTGCCACGTTCAAAAAAACGGTTAAAAATCAAACTTTTTCTGTATAATTTTTGATAAAAATGACTAGCACCTTTTGAAAGAGGAGCAAAAGTTATGCACTTCCTGAAAATTTCATAATAATTGAACAAAGGATAGTCTCGCTATAAAATTTAAAACTTGGCAAAAATTACCCATTTTTCATGATTTCTTCAAAAATGAGCAAAAATGGGTCATTTTTGCAAGTTCAGAATTGTATAGCGAGACTATCCTTTGTTCAATTATTATCACATTTTCAGGAATTACATAACTTTTGCTCCTCTTTCAAAAGGTGCTAGTCATTTTTATCAAAAATTACACAGAAAAAAGTTTCATTTTTAACCTTTTTTTTGAACGTGGCAAGAGGCACTGAACAAGTTTTTGAAAAAAATCGCCAGGGCACGCAAACTGACAAATGGATTGAAGTTGTGAAAAGCACCATCATTCGTTTGATAGCTGATGCAGGATGAAAGTTACATCAAATTTTAAGGTAACTCTTATTAATATTACCACCACCGTATATACTTACTCTTTGAATACATTGCGTATACCCGGTCTCTTATCGCATGTTGATATATTTTATAATGGGGACTACCTTTAGCAGAAACTTGGCTAGCATGAACTTTGATCCTGTAGTTCTTATCCTTTTCTATTCCAGTACTACCTATCTTCTGAACTGTTCTGGGAGATATATCTAGAGCATCGGCAACGCGATATTCAATGGAAAAAAATGGATATAGTTAAAAAGATTGAGTTATAGTTTGTTTAGTGCCTGTTTGGCAAGGTGAAATATCCTACCGCACGCAATAATCTTGAGGAGCGTATTTCCTATTTATTTGAGAAAATTTGCGCGCAAAAATGATCGATCATAGGACTGAGCTGATGAGTACTCATCGAACCCGACCGAACGCCCTACAGTGGTTATGTTTCTTATGCTCAGCGCGGATTAACCAGACTTGAAACATTTAAGAGAATTTGTGAAAGTATATGACATTATTTTACTTACTTCGTAGACAGCAGTTAAGGGCAAAAGTGGCCCACCAGCATCCATTTCTTTTTTGAAATAACCAATCAACTTTGAAATGATAGCTTGGTCGTTTTCGTTGTACCGAAAAGGCATTATGTGAATTAGATTCGTCCAAATTCGAAAATTTGAAATTGATATAATTGTCAGTCGTCGGCAGACTTTTGACAATGTCACGTCATTTTCATGTCATCCATCCGAACGACTTTGTCAAGAGCTTTGAAGTTTAGTTAATTGAAGAATGACGTGATTTTTTTTTCAATGTGTAAGAGAGAGACGGAGAAGTATGACGTAACCGCAAGAAAGCCGTGAACAGACTGTATATAGTCACGTGGTCAAGAGACCGTATTTTATCTCGTGTGTTTTCGAACGCACTAGTGTAAAACTATTAAAATCATTACCTCACAATAAAATTATTTTTTGGATTGTGTTGATTTGTTTTGTTGCTATCATATTATATCATCATCTATCGAAAAGTTTAGTTTGGAGTAATTATTCCTCTCCGTGTTTACTTTTTTTGACCAAGGATGGATCTAAGAAGAGATGAGAGATTTTGAATTAAACAATATGATGCTAATCACCTACTTGGTACATGCATCACAATTATCATAATTGAATTATGTGACCGTCAATTCCATCACAAAGACGAAATTTGCCGTTGTCGTCGAATTCAATTCGGTACTCCATTATAGTTTAATTGATAATTAATCAATAAGTTAAACAACAAACTCTTATGAAACCGCAATCAAAACAAAACAAAACAGGCCTAACCTCAATACCGCCGAAGGATTAAATTTTCCAACCCAAATACTACACTGGAATGAATAATTTTATTTTAATCACACAAATAGGTTAACAATGGGCGCACACTGGTGTGCAATCAGCCTATTTTCGAACCACGGTAAAATTTACACCGTTACACCGAGCATACGCACTGGAATTCTCGAACGGGTATTGGGTGCCCAGAGCGTTACCCAGGGTTATTTCGAACGCACTCCAATAGTGATAATCAATCATAAAGAATTAGGGGTTTCTTTATGATAATCAATGCATCTGTTTTGAAGTAAATAATAACTGAACAAGTAACTGACCAACAGTTTTTAATGAGAAAAAAATATTTAAGGGGCTATTGATCCAAAATGCTTTACCGAGTGCTTTACATTGATCAGAAATTGTTTTTAAAAAAATCTTCAGCTTCTTACTTTCTTGACCAATTGTCAAAATGACATGCATATGAATAATACGTTATGTATTATTCAAAGAGTTTTTTCAATATCGATGGTCTAGTTCACAAATGTTGTACTTGATATGAAGTTTAATGTTCGCCATGATTCACACGCTTTTTTTTGAAGATCGAAATTAGGCTGTAGTATTGCCTTGAGCGTAAAAATGCTCATTTGTGATATTTGATCGATAGTGTACCAAAAATTTTGAAAAATAATCTGAAATGTCACATTTGCCGCTATACAATTTTTTGTTTGACACGCATAGTTGTACCACATTTTGCGATATAATTTTTGTTTGTAGAAGCAAAAAACAGCACGGAACGGAACGGAATTTGAACAAATAATCTTGTTGTAACCTCACTTTTCACTAGACTCAAAAGATTTAAATACAGTTACCGCAGTTCAATTTAGCACACAATCTGTTCAAGTACGCAACTACCACATGTAGGGTATGGATATTTGTCCCAGAACAAGGCCTAGAAGTTCTTAACAGTCTTAACACGACTGGAAGATGGCACTCGCACCTAACAATTTGAATACTTCACTTAGCATTTGTGTGCATAAGAAAATATATGTATCAAATTATAAATGAAAATGCTAGTGTGATTAACTCAGTTTTGCTGGAAAATGTACTCAACATGTGTGCGCTAGACCATCGATATTGAGAAGTGGGAATATTATGACTGAGAACGTGTTGTGTTTATATCGAATCACAATTGATCGAAGCCCAGATACCTAACTAAAATCATGAAACATTTTTGTTTTCTTCATCATTTGGTGGCTACTTGACAAAGGTACTTGAAAGTGTCTAAACATTTTTTTATGAGTTTGATGAGAGCTTCTGGTCAATATCAACATCGAATAATTGAAAAACTACTGTTCAACATTTGGTCAAAGTGTCGTCAATGAATTTTCACCCTATAAAACTTTCTATCAATTATTCTTATTACTAGGAAATAAATTGAAGTAATGAAACGTTGCTGACGAGTTCCAATTATCTTTATCAAATAGGTACCAACTAAAAATATTGCCTTTTCGAAGTAAAGATGAATAATACAGTGTGTCAAAAATAAGGATGTCTATCATGGGGATCTTGGAAACCATAAGAGATACAAATATGATAAAATTAGAGAAAAGTTGCACATTTTCAAGCCTAACAATATGCCGTTTAGATAGTTTTAAAATTCTGAGTGGTTCCGGAGATATGCCTAAAAAGCGTAATTTGCCGTTTCGTTTTTATTTTTTATTATTATTTAAAGAGATATGGAAAAACAAAAGACACTTTCTCATAGCCACTTTTTGGGCTCTACAAATCAGCGTTGAGAGATTTTCCTTACAACGTTTTGTTTCGGAGATTTGGTTTCCAAGATCCCTATGATAGACATCCTTATCTTGGACACACCGTATAAAGTTACCCATGAATGATGCATGACAAACTGATTGCACTGAATAAAACATCTCAAGCTTGGTTGTTTATTATCATGATTTCAAAAAAGTTAGAAAAATAACATACTAACTAACCATAAATAGGTACACACATAATTGAGCAGTCGCGGCAAGAAAGGCACTCATCACATTTCATATTTCTCTATCATAAAACATCGCAACCGGCGACCGCCTCACTGAGGATGATGTCCCGTGCATTTCGTTCTCGTCATCATAAGTCATTATTTTCAAAACGACAACTTCCAAAGTACATAACATGAACAAAAACATAAATACATCCAAATGGGTGGCATCTGTTTTCACTTTGGTATCTGGAGGATTATCCGACTTCACACCGACACTTTGTAGAGTAACTAGAAGAGGTAAGAACCACATATTTCGCCTTGACACTACGATCACTTCATATTTGATTAGATAAAAAGCTTTTTGAGCGCAAAAAGTGTAGATATTTTTGCACAGAGACAACACACTTTACACCGTAATCTATGCTACTCGCACGAAAGTAAGAGTGAACAGCCAGATTACAGTCCAAGATCCACTTTCTCGCCGTAAAGTAGCACACATTGGATAACGTATTGCATAAACATTACTCAATACTTGCTTGGTCGATTACTTGGTCACTTGGGTACTCTGCCACCCAAGGCATCATTACTTCTTTTTTATGGTATGGTATGAGCTTCTGTAGAATGAATAACTGGCAATTATGCTCAACTGAACGAAATATATGGTTGTTTTGTTTACTATTCTTGTTAACAAATGGTTCAGGGTTGTTGAAAGTTTAAAATTATTGTATGGGTCATTGTCTTTACACGGTGATCGTTTGAACATTGTTAAAGTAATAATTTTTTATCATCACATTTATCTAACGTGGTGCACTACCAATATTCCGAAATAAAGGTGTTTTCATGCACCCTCCATCATAATACATTTCGTTCTATTTTCTTGATCATCATTTTTTGTTCCAAAAGACTAATTTTTTGTATAGAAAATTATCGTTTGCAGGGTATTGTCAACTACACTGTTCACAGACTATCACCATCGCATCATTGATGAAAATGATCTTCTAGACATTGTTAAGGAAAAAATGTACTCTTGTTTTAATCTGCTAGAGTAAGTAGTTTTCGAGATATTCTGGTTTTTAGTATTCGATGCCGCACCAGAATATTCAAATAACTTACCTTGGATAAAATTTGGTCAGTGAATTAGTAGTATGTATTTTGATTTGGTTGGTTACCATAGGGAGAGAACCATATCAAAATTTAAATTAATATCAATCCATGGGCAGGAACGTGGACCGATATTGATCTTGAAAGTAATTTGGATATTCTGTAGCGGCATCGAACACTTAAAGTCAAAATATCTCGAAAACAGTTCACTTTGGCGGATTACAACAAGAGCACATTTTTTTCCTAAAAATGCCTAAGAAATATTTCCGGAATAAAGCTCATCTTCCTGTATGACTGTACAAAATTTCGAACCACGACTACTTCAAATTAGGAAACCACATCTGTATTTATCTTATCTGCGACACACTCGCTGTATACAGGGTCGCTGATATTTATGGGAACGGTCGATTATTGGTTAATCTATACGAGCTACTGGGAAAAGTCAAATACAGAAGTTGAAGAGTTAAGTATATCGTTTTATAAATTACTTTTTTGCATCTTTGACACGCTCAAAACACCAGCGGTTGAAGATAGAGAAGGTACTGTCGACTGTCAATTTTTTCCGACACATTTGAACATTTCTTGAAAAGAATAATTTTATGTGCTTAGAAAGCTTTTGAAAAGACTAGAATAGTGCAGACCGTTTCTCACCATCTTGAACCGTTTAAGTTAATTGAGTATTATAGCTTGTCAAAGATGCATAAAATGTCTTTTTTAAAACGCGACAGCTCGAAAACGGTTGAATTTAGGAACATAATGTGTCATAATTTTTGTTCAAAATTGAAGGGAGAATTGAAATATCCAATAATATACACAGGGCTTCCATTTAAAAAAGTGCAACTTTGTTCTTCCATGACTGTATCATTCTGGTTATCACCAACTAATAGATATTCAAAAACCCTTCAACTTTTGTATTCAACTTTTTCCAGAAGCTCGTATAGTTTAACAAATTATCGACCGCTCCCATATGTACATATCAGCGACCCTGTATAGGGTGATATTCCAAGGACTGTTAGTTGAAACAAAAGTAAGACTAGAATGTTTCATAAAATATTTTTGTACGGCCCCTTTTTTAGAAATTATTTGTGTTTCGTTTTAGACAGTGTACGCGGTACGCAAGGATTGATACATTTGAGATTATAGGTCGTCGTCTTGCATCTTCGAAGCCTATAGAGTGGTATGGTGCCATAAAATGATCCGAAACTATCCGACTATAAACCGGATAGGTCGAAAAAACAAAAGTATGTGCAGGTTAATTAATAATAACAATGATTTTTTAATGAATTTATCAATAAATTGGTATTTTTGTTGAAAACGATTCATTTTTTCGATGTGAATGAACAGTACTTTTTTCAATCTATATGTTTGACGAAACTAAATCATAATTTGCAACTAAAAAAAACGCGTATCAAAGTTGAGGTGCATTTCATGGCAGTGGTGGGCTTTTCAAATGAGATTGCATAAATGCTATAATCCAAAATTAATTATCTGTACTTAGATACTGTGTATACTGTCCAAGTTTCTTATCACGGAAAAACCTTTTTCAGGGTTCAACTCTGAAGAACGGATACTAATGGACGGGTAGTAGAAAAATATCTTTTAGAACGTACCTGCAATTATTGATAAATTAATCAATCATTTATTCATGATGAGTGATAATCATTGAATACGATGTACGCATTTCATTGATGTTAACAGAGATAATGTTTAAAAGTTTGACCGTTATTTGTCATTTGCAGTATAAGAGCCGATTTTTCAATGTCACCTCAAGTGACATTTTAGCTATGGTAGACTCAAATTTAATGTGGATTTAAAAATTGTCAACCGAAAGTATCATATTTCATTGCGCCACTCCTTTCATTTTCCTAAGAATCCAATGTGAGTGTCGCAATTGAAACACGACGCTTACGGAAGTCAATTTAAAGAACCAAAATAACGTGTACCTTAATCTTAAGTGGATATTGAAATATCCACCCTTAAACTACTAAATCGCGATAAGATCTCTCAATTCGCTCATATGCATAATGATACATCGATTTTCATGACCGCATTATTATAATAACTAGGTGCATGAGAACACATCTCATATTCTTTGTCTTTTATTATTTTAATCAGGTTGCATCCTTAGAAAGTAGTTCAATTAATGAATGTATCAGATTTCCTTCAGTGCATAATAAAATTTGAATCCTTCAAAGAGTTTCACTAACTACAAGAATTCATCTTATTGCATTTCACAAGCGTTTTCCTTCCACAATATTATTCGGACGACCTACAACACGTTATTAGAGATAAATACAAACAATTCAATGATAATAAACCGCTATACGTGTGAATTGTATTCATATCGTTACAGTGCACTTGACCCGTTTACCTACAAGTATATCGCTTGTCATCATAAAATTGAAACTAGAACATTATAGGATGAATATTTTCTTATGATTATAAAAATACAGATGTGATGGAAATGGCTGATTTAAAATAAACCTTTTTTTTAGATCTCAAAAGCACAAAGCGGAATGGTACTGTGACCTCTGCGGTACCTACTTGCACTCCACTCTGAATATTCTCAACGACGACCTCGTAACATGTTCAGAGTGTGGAGTGAATGTCTGCACAGAAAAATGTGCCAAGTTGGTCCAGAAATCACGTTGGATGTGTTTGAACTGCGTAAAGCCGGAATCCTGGTTTAAAGCGATAATTAATGCTGTTCAACCTAGAAGTCAAGGTATGTAATCTAAATCTACCATGTATAATTCCAACTTTTGTGTTTGAAAAATTTGAGGAAATAAGAGAATAGAAAATTCCTAAACACTCTCAAGTCAATTTGCATAAAAATACTGGTTTTTATTTTCACAACATAGGTATTTCAAGAGGATTTAGAGCAGCAATGTTAGATCCAGAGCTGGAATCTCTAAGACGCCTCGAGAAGGAACAAATTCGTGAATTCATTGAGAATGTCATTGATGCGATGCTTGGAGAGAATGGGGATACAGCCAGAAACTCCATGATATGTAGTGATAGTCATTGTGAGTACAACAAACTGATAATTTATATGTAAACGGTCGTAACAAGGCGTGAAATGTAACTAAGTCGACCTTGCAAGGTCTACGAAGCCATAGCTATAGTCGGTCACCAAGCAGAAATGTTTACGCATCAAGAAATTGAATGAGTTCCGATATGTTATTTCAATGGTTAATCTCAAATCACTTCCCTTTTGTCTAATGCAATTGTTCCATGTTTTGTTGCGGTAGAGAGTGAGCTGTTTTCTTATTGATTGCTTGATTTCTCTATTAGTTGTTTAAAACCTTTTATCTGCTTATTAACTGATGACATAGTTTTTTGTTGGTATTATTTATTATAGACGGTAGTTTCTCACTTTTTGAATCAGAAAAATAGCAATGTATCTAAATCATCATATTTGTCGTTACGACTTCTAGACCGCTTTGGAATCAAACTATACCTATTCAAATTCTATCGAACTGCTCTCGATTATTCTTATTTCATCATAACTCTTGTTTTAATTTGTGATTCATATGAGTTATTGAAAAGTTATATAAAAAACAAAATGATATACAGACTGTCCACGGATAGGGTTTACAAGAGCACAAAAGATGAATACTCACAAAATTTCATTTTTCAAGAAAAACTCATTCTTGATAAAAAAAACTTTGCTTGTAAAAAAATACGATACCTACACAAAGAGAAAAATTTGATTTTTCAAACAGGGTTCGCAAAAACTTCAAAAACCTTATTTTTTGCAAGAGTTATACGTACCTTTATTTTTATTTTTAAGCAAAATTCAATTTATATATTTTGGGAAAACATTAAAGGTTGAAATGCATACAGCATCAATGACTTTATTTTTGATACAGAGGTATCAAAAAGATTCAAAAAACTATTTCTGTGTTATCTGGAATATTTATAAAAAAAAACCTGTTTTCCCAAGAGGTGGTAGGAATGCATTTAAAAGTTTAAAGCTAAAAACTTCAGTCAAAGTGTGGATGTTTGCGTTAAATCAAAATATAATATTTTGGGTTCACTGTGCCGGTTCTTGAGGAGGACACCCTGTATATTTGAGCACTATTTCAAATACCTGAACAGTTTAAGAAATATTGCCCGATTAATTTGAGAAAAGTTAATATTTTTTTGTCCAGTTTATTTGCAGGTTGAAGTTACATTTAAGAGTAGCCATGAATGAATTTCTTTCTTTTTAAAAAACCGAAAATTTTGTTTTCCACAATTTTCTCATGTTTATAATCTTGTTCTTGTCTTGTTAGATGAATGATGTATGCCTGCAATATTCATGTCGAACGTATGGTAAAAAAACTTATGTTTCTATTGCTCCCATCATGTTCAGATATGCCATAACGTAGACAAGATTCAGTTATGTATGTTACAAGTAGTTTATAACAAACCCGTTCCAATATTGGATTGAATTTTTTTAGACAAGCAATAAATGTAGTGCACCGATCATGAGCTAGAAAATTAACATTGTGTAATGCTCAAATGTATGTTCGATTTACAGGGACAATCCATTCAACTACAGAGGGTGTCCCGCGAGGTAAGAGAGTTCTTTAGGTAGATTCGAGTCAAAGATATCTTATGAACATGTGTTGCTTCATTACAGAGCTACAGGGTGTTGAAGTTTCAGTTTTATTTATGTTTTTTCTAAATAATAGTAGGACCAATGTCGATATTTTGATAAAAATTGATGTCTGGGAGTTTCTTGACTTGCGAAAATCGAATTTTATCTCAGTATGGATCTAACTTGTAGAGGGTGCCACCTACATATTTTTTGTCCTGTTATTTACAGCCATAACTTTTGGACATATCTGTATCACATTTTCAAGCATTATTAAAACAGATTTATTTTTATTCTGTCCTACGCAGAAAAACTAAACATGTTAAAAGTCGATACGGGCAAGCATTCTCGAGATATTCGTATTTGAAATAATGAATACATGCCTTTGGAAAATATGGCGGAGGTAACCTGCTAGAAGTTATAGAATATTTTGTATGATTGTTACATATATTTCCAGTAGAAAGATAAAATTCAAGTAGTGTGTGATGTAAACAAAAACTTGCGAACAAATATTATAAAAAAAATGGAAAAAAAATAATAAAAAAAAACTTCAACACCCTGTAGTTCTGTAACGAAGCTTTCTCGCACCCATATTCATAAGACGACTCGAATTTTCCTGGAGAAACGTAGTTAAATTTGGTCCCTTACCTCACGGGACTTGTATATCACCTATTCAACTATTCATAATTCAAGCGGAAAAAATATTACCTCTATGAGCGATCCAAAACTTCATGGTTGGTTCCTCCATATACCTCATGCAAATAAACAGGGTGTCCCGAAAAGATACCGACAAACTTCAAGGACTGGTAAGGGACATCAAAACAAGTATTTTTTTGGAGGAGGTAAAAAATGTTTTTATCATCAAAATCCAAAGATCGTAGAGTTTATTATTTATTTTGTAATAAGTCTTTTTAGCTTTTGAATAATTATTATTGTCAACCATAATTTATTTACTAATGAACAAGATTATGAATAGGTAAAGTGATTTAGTTGATGCGCAAAATAATGAGCATTAAATAGTTTCTTTGTTCTACAGCCCATTATACCTTACCTCTATTATTCCAACCCCCCATCAGAACGTCCCGGAACCAGTAATTTCCAGTATCCCACATTAATTTTGACAAGTTAAGGCATTTGTCAAAATTGGGGGGTGGGGGGGTTGGAACAGGCCCAATATATTTGATAAACAAAAATTATGTTTGGTGTTCACCTTTGTGGAACGTCCTGTGTATTATAGATACAGTGCAATTCTTCAATTTCTCCCCGTTCTCACGTTTGATATAATAGAACGAAATTTGAATAGATCATATTCGAGCGCGTTCTTCATTTTTTAAAGTATTAGTAAAGTTTACCTACATAAGTAAACTTTGGTATTAGGTTGTTCATTATACTATGGTATTAGTGCTGAAGTGCATCCTTATACTCCAGTAAGCTAACAGTCCCCAGTACAGTGTGGTATTTTCGAAGTGATACATACAGGGTGTTACTAAATGGTATGTCATTATTTCAAGGGGAAGTTCCTGCATAAATTTTAAGTCGAAAAGGTCCTATAAACTTGGGTCTTGAAATGCTTGGTTTTTAAGATACATGGTGTTAAAGATTTATCATATTTTCAGTTTTTAATACATTTTCCAAAGACGGTTTGAGATATTGAACTGAATTTTGCCACAGGATATCATGGTAAATGAACACACTTTTTTTTATATTAATTTTTTTATTTGTATTTCATTTTATTTTATTTTATTTTATTTTATTTTATTTTATTTCATTTTATTTTATTTTATTTTATTTTATTTTATTTTATTTTGTTTTATTTATTTAATTTTTTTTTTAAATCCAAGTTTATATGACCTTTTCGACTTAAAATGTATCCAGGAACTCGCCCTTAAAATTATGACATAGAAGTTTTTTCTCACTGGTTCTACGGTTCTATATGTTTTTTGGTCTGCTGAATCTAATTCTGAGTTTTGTCACCTCGCCAGGCGTCGGATTCACAACAAAAATTGCAGAAAACCTCAAAGTTTTGGCAGTTTTTTCAGTTTTTCAAGTATAACTCGAAAACTAAGCGTTTTTTTATTGATATTTTGATGATAACTATGAAACACAAAATTGAAGAAAATGAAACTTCCTACTAAATAGTACATCAAGGGCGGAAAGTAGATGATTTTGACGAGGGTATAAGTAGCAGCACGAGCGAAGCGAGGGCAGATATTAGCCGAGTCAAAATCATCTTTCGTCCGTGATGCAAACAGTGCTTTTTGTACAACCAGTTTGTGATCATTTCGAATAATTATGAAAATCAAAAATAAATAGTCGATCCGATACACTGCACTACACTGCCGACAAGTCAGACAACTGACGAGTGACAACTGTCAATCATGGTATTCATGGTTACAATAGGCGTGTTCCTGTATTCTGTTGTGGTGTGCATTCATTGTCAACGAGATTGTCACGTGATAAGTTCATTAAGAGGCGTTGGGATCCAAGGAATCGTTGCTAAGCGACCTACTTTTGCGCCCGCGGGCGCGAAAGTACTTTTAGGCCCGGTTGCCAAAACTAGCGACTTTCCGCCTGCTTTGCATGCATTGAAAAGTGGACTTTACGTGTAGGTTGTACAAAAACGTATTTTTTGCCACGTTTAATGATTAAACATTTTTTTTTTGTGTTACTTTTGATAAAAGTGGCTAGCACCTTACGAAAGAGGGGCAAAGATCATATTATTCCTAAACATTTCATAATCATTGAACAAAGGATCTTCAAGATATAAAAGCTTGAACTTGGCAAAAATTACCCATTTTTGAAGAAACCATGCCGCCACATTATAACCATCTCTCTTGATTACGCCTATTTTCACCAATAATAACTTTCCGTTTTTTTTTTCTCAGAACTTTTGCAAACTGTCTTTTTATTTGATAGCTGTCAAGCCATGCATTTCTGAAAGCATTCTCTGTTTTCGATGAAAGAAATGCGGAATAAAAATAATTAAAAATTGACATTATAACGAACATTTTTAAATGAATGAGATTTGTTACCTTCTGATTTTCACTTAATTAAAAATCTTCATACATGACTTATCACGTTGCTATGCGTTTCTTTCCGAAGAAACCGTGCTGGATACGACGAAATCCGAGATACATCGTAAAAAGCGTGGATTTTTCATTCACAAACATTTGATGTAAAGCCAATCATCTATCTAATAAAATGGAAATGAGGATTTTCATAAAGTGGCTGTTGCTACCAAAAAACTCTACCAAGCCAGCTATGCTAGTTCAGTGCATGGAATCTATTACCTATTATGGAATCTTCCTATGATATAGATTTTTTGGCTAGGTGATCAAAAACTGCACAAGAATTTGTGCAGATAAGTGCCTCGAAGTTCAAGTTGCAGCACGTTGTGTATAAAGTGTTCTCTCGAAAAATGTATAAATAAAATTAGTTTCGTTGTCACCATGAATTTATACTTTCGGGAATCGTTGATCAATGTGGTTCAAGAAAAGTCCTTGAATCACTCTTTATTCTTCTTGATATATTTTCGACCTATCCCGCATCGCAGTTCATATAACTTTGTAATTATTTTAGAAAGCAATTAGGAGTGTGAATTTATTTTATACAACATTACATTGACTGCTAGTTCATTATACAGGGTGTCCTTGCTACAAGTATTCACCCCAAATAACGTCCCTCTAAAAAAAAGCTTAACCCGTTTACTTTCAAGTTCGCAACCTCACCCCCTAACACCCACTAAATATAAAATGGAAAGAATGGTGGGGCAACACCTTATTTTGAGGGTCCTTCGATACTGATTACAGCTGCCAAGTTTCAAGTAACTGCAGTTCCTGTTGATATGACAACTTGTCAAAATGTTTTTTTATTCACGTATTTTTGAAATTAAATTTATCGCAACATTTAGCCTCTTCAAACTGATAAGAAATGATGGAGGACAAAATACTTCGAAATGTACTATCAACAAATCTTTTTCGCGAAGATGTATTCTTTCCCAAAAACTTGAATATATTGAATGACAGATAGCTCATTTTTAATATATTGTTATACTCGTTCGTTTGGATATAAGTGAGACGTTTTGACTAACGTAACTTTTATTGGTTTCCTTTTATAACACCAGAAATACCCGAACCATTAACAACGTAATTGTCACTACTCTTTCTCACCTATCCCTCCTGTCAGTGTCAACCTCATCCTCCCCTATTCCAAAGGCGTGTTACGTAGTACACTGCAGAATATTCATAACATTGCCCCCTTCTTTATAGCTGTTCGTCCCGAACAGCTTCATCTGAAAATCTCCAAGATGGTGGATCTTTGCCTCGGTATGGACTCAGCCTTTCCACGTGGACGACCTTTGGCTTTGCCCTTGGTGATAACTGAATCCTATACACCAGGTCATTGATCTTCTTGACGATTATATAGGGTCCTTCCCATGGCCTTTGCAGCTTCGGGCTTAATCCTTTCTTCCGTTTTGGTTGATATAGCCACACGGCATCACCTTCTTGGAAAATATCCGGCTTTGCCTTCAGATCCAGTCGCATCTTCATCTTGTCGCTGCTTAGACAAAGTCGGTTCCTAGCAAATTCGTGGACTATTCTCAAGTTTTCCTCCAAGGTTGCGACGTAATCAGGAAGCCCATAATTTTCTTCGTAGTCATCACCGGAATGCGGACTACCAAACTTTAAATCGATGGGAAGCTTCATTTCCCTACCAGTCAGCATCATCGATGGTGTATATCCAGTGGACTCGTTCTGGGAACTTCTGTAGGCCAAGAGAAACAGGGGCACAAGCTTATCCCAGTTGCGCTGGTTCTCATCAACAAACATAGAGAGGTATTGGTTGATTGTCCTGTTATGCCTCTCAACCATTCCATCGGACTGGGGATGAAGAGCAGATGTCCTGGTCTTCTTCACGCCTAATTTCAGCATCAGATGCTTCCAGAGTTCTGACTCAAAGTTTCGTCCCTTGTCGGTGTGGATTTCCAAAGGAACACCATGTCGACAAATGGTGTTTTCTACCAAAGCGTCTGCTACCGTTCTTGCTTCTTGATTTGGTAATGGTACCACTTCTGGCCATTTAGAAAAATAGTTCATTGCGATCATCAAATATTTATCTCCTGATTCAGTCATAGGAAATGGTCCTGCTATGTCAACTGCTACTCTCTCCCAAGGAGCTCCTGAAATGTACTGCATCATCTTTCCATGTGATCGGGATCTGGGTCCCTTCTTTGATGCACAGACATCACATCTCTTACACCACTCCTCTACATCTCTTCGACAGTTGATCCAGTAGAAGCGTTCCCTCACTCTAGCAAGCGTCCTATTAACGCCAAAGTGACCTCCACTTCGACTGTCGTGCAGTTCCCGAAGAACGTTTTCAACCCTTGTTCGTGGCACCATAATCTGATGAACGACGGCTCTACCATCTGGACTCTCCCACTTACGAACAACTAGCTCATCCTTTAGTTGTAACGAGTCCCACTGCAACCAATAGCCTTTCACTGTTTGTCCATACCTGGAAATATCCTGCCATGCTGGCCTTTCACCCTTTTCCAGCCATGTACGAATCATCTTAAGATCGTCGTCATTTTTCTGCTCTTCAATTAGGTCATTTTTCGTAAACTCGTCGTCGTCAATTACTACTAGTTTCTGGATACGCTCATCACCTTTGGTTGCCTCCTTCTCTTCCTGCCTAATGCAAAACTTGCACGACTTCTCTGCACAAGGTCTTCTTGACAAGCTATTGGCATTGGCATGGTTTCCACCCTTACGATGTTTTATTTGGAAGTGGTATGCTTGCAGTTTTTCCAGCCATCATGCCAGTTGTCCTTCTGGATTCTTGAAATTCAGGAGCCATTGCAGCGCAGAATGATCTGACCTCACCAGAAATTCTCTTCCATAAAGGAAGCTATGATAGTGTTCTAATGCCTTTACTATTGCCAGAAGTTCTTTACGGGTCACGCAATAGTTTCTTTCTGCTTTATCCAAGGTTTTACTGAAGTATCCTATCACAACTTCCTCTCCATTCTGAACCTGAGAAAGAACTGCTCCCGAACCATTCTGCGAAGCGTCGGTATCTACAATAAATAATCCATTGTCAACAGGATATGCCAATATAGGAGATGTTATCAAGCGATCTTTCAGCTCTCTGAAGGACTGTTGGCATTCATGTGTCCATTCAAACGGCGCTCTATTTTCCGTGAGCTGATGCAGAGGCTTCGCAATCTTCCCAAAATCCTTCACAAATCGTCGATAGTAGCTACACAGCCCCAGGAAGCTCCGAACTTCTCTTTTGTCCTTTGGTGTAGGCCACTCCTGCACAGCCTTGATTTTGCCTGGGTCGGTCTCTACGCCTTGTGAGGAAACAACATGTCCAAGGAAATTCACCTTCTCCTGGAACAAAGCACATTTCTTAGGATTAAGTTGCAGATTTCGAAACACTCCTTTGAGATTTGACAGATGTTCCTCGAAGTCTTTGCCGATAACCATGACATCGTCGAGATAAACTAGGCAAGTTTCCCAGGTTAGGCCACGTAAGACCAACTCCATCAGTCGCTCGAAAGTGGCAGGGGCATTGCACAGTCCAAACGGCATGACCCTAAATTGGTAAAGGCCATTTCCCGCTGAAAACGCCGTTTTCTCCTTGTCGGTCGGATACAGTTCTACCTGCCAGTATCCACTTTTCAAATCCGGCGTCGAGAACCATCGGGATCCAGCTAAAATGTTCAGTGTGTCATCAATTCTTGGTAGAGGGTAACTGTCCTTCTTCGTGATGTCGTTGACTTTCCTATAGTCAACGCAGAATCTCGTTGAACCATCCTTCTTTGTGACCAAGACCACCGGTGACGACCACGGGCTGTTGGATTCTTCGATGACGTCATCGTCCAGCATCTCCTGAACCATTTTATTAACTTCTTGTTGTTTAGCGAATGCAAGTCTGCGAGGGTGTTGTCTAATGGGTCTCACATCTCCAGTATTGATCCGATGCTGCACTAAGCTGGTTCGTCCTTTTATTTGGTCCTTGACAAAAATATCTGACTCATTCTTGATGAACTCGATGGCCTTTGTTCTCTCCTGCTCAGTAAGGTGCTTCCAACTTTCTGAAAAAGCTCTCACCAAATCCGACGAGTAATGTCGCTTTTTGTCTTCCATTGGAATCCCTTCGCACCGAGACAGCTGCCTCAGAGATTCGCATACACCCATAACCTCTCCTTTTTTCAATGTCACCCTGTTTTGGTTCAAGTTGGCTACCCTTATTGGAATTGACTTGCTAATATCCATCAAGCATTTCGCAAACATAATTCCATCTTGCCTTCTCATATCTGGTTCCACTAACATGGGTCCTTGACACCCAGATTGATTCTGCAATCTTGCTTTTACTATCCTCTCAGTATTCCCAGCGATCCTGGTATCTTCATCCACGATTAATTTCACCGGATTATTTTTTTCTGATGATGTTGAGAAAAATATCTCTTCGTTGCCTACATGCAACAGTCTATTCTTGAAATCAACAGATATGAAGTCAAACTTCTCCATCACGTCCAAGCCCAGAATAAACTCATCCACAATTTCGGCAACCACAGCTTCTATCTGTAACTCGGTATTTCCAATACCAATGACGACGGAGGCCTCACCATGGACAGTTATTCTATCTCCTTTGGCCGTTTCTAGAACTGGTCTTCTTTCTGTCACTCGGACGGATGTGTTCATCACCATATCCGGACGGACCACTGATCTTGTCGCACCTGTGTCGATGGTGAAATGACACGTCTTATTATTCAAAGTTCCTGGGACAAAAAGGCTCACAGCTTCTTTTTTAATGATGGAGATCTTCATTCTTGGGGCTCCATTCACCAGCACACGCCCCGTTGTGCTGGTACCTCCTAGTTTTCCTGAATCTGTTGATTTGTTCCCCCACTATCCTTGGAACGAGATCGTGGTCGTCGGGGATGCTCACAGTTCCTGCTGATGTGACCTTCACGTCCGCAGTTGAAACATTTGATTCTTTCTCTGACCTTGGTCTGCAGCTTGGGTGCCAAATATTTGCTCAGTAAGGCTTCCATCCTCGTCATCATGTCCTCCATTGCTGAGGGCTGACTTTCTTCCATGATCTTGACCTCTCGCACCTTTCCTCTCCTGTGCGCTGAAGCATTTTTAGCAGCTTCATACTCCAGACTATAGATCACTAATTCAGCCAAGTCCTTGAATCTTCCTAACCTAAGAGCTTGCTGCATCTCGATATCTCGAACACCATCGATGAAGCTCTGGATGGTAATTTGGTTCACAAAATTCTCTGGTGCTTCTGGGTAGGCTAGTCTCACTATTCGCTCGATGTCCGCGCTAAACTCTTGAAGTGTCTCGATGGATCCTTGCACACGAGACTTTAGTTGACTCTGATAAACCTGGCTGAGATATTTGTTGCCATACCTCAACTCTAAGGCACTCACAAGTGCTGCATAATCATCTTGTCTTTGCTCGGGAATGTTCTGAAGTATTTCCAGTGCCTTCCCTCTCAGAGCCAAGACTAAAGCAGTTGCTTTCTCCTGATCATTCCAGCGATTCGTCAATGCTGCAGCCTCGAACTGACGCTTATACATTGTCCAGGATGACTCACCATCAAATGTTGGAGGTTTCAGGTGGTGATGAGATGGAGAACCAGATATTTCCATTATCCTGTCTCCTTTATTTGTCGAAACACCGATTTTATCGATCTTCTCCTCCAACTTCCTGATTTCCTCTCGTACACGGCTTCCAATTTGTTGAACTTCTCCTCGAATATCCGCCACTTCGCCTTGAACTACTCCAATTTCTTTCTGGGACTGTCCTACTATCCGTTCCAACATTTTCTCCAGACAAGCCTGTTCCTCCTGCCTTTCCTTTTCTCTTCGGTGCAATTCTTCTTTTCTCTCCTCAGATCTACGTAGCTCGAAATTCTCCATAAATGATGCCATCAGCTTACTCGGATGTTCCTCCATCTCCATACCTTGTTTTCTAGTGTTCACCATTCACAGTCAAAATCTTCACTCACTTATCCCACTTCTGACACCAAAATGTTATACTCGTTCGTTTGGATATAAGTGAGACGTTTTGACTAACGTAACTTTTATTGGTTTCCTTTTATAACACCAGAAATACCCGAACCATTAACAACGTAATTGTCACTACTCTTTTTCACCTATCCCTCCTGTCAGTGTCAACCTCATCCTCCCCTATTTCAAAGGCGTGTTACGTAGTACACTGCAGAATATTCATAACAATATTCTGTCCTTCATCATATACCCTTAGTTTGTAGAAGCGAACCCTTGCTGTTAATTCATTAATCAAAAAATCATAAGTAACATTTTGGCAAGCTGTTATATCAACAGCAATGACAACAGAGGCCAGACTCAGCAGTTGTAATCAGGGTCAAAAACCTCTAAAATGGGGTGTCACTCGACAGGTGTTTCATTTAACATTTTGGGATTGGATCTAACCACCGCTCAGGGGTTGAGTTGCGTTGTTGAATATGAGCACAAAGTGTTTCATGACAAAACTCGACGGGTCTTGGAGGCCCCTTATTTGGAGGTGGACATTTTTAGATGGGAATCCTTGTAGAGAACTGTAATGTATGATTGAATAACTCGAGAACGTGCCCTTTACAGATCTGGAATTATGCAACGTTTACTACGATGAAGTGTGTTGCATACTGATTGACTTGGGATTAGATGTATATGTTAGAGATTCTCGTAAGTTTTTGTCCCAGTTAGCACCTTGACACTCATACACATTTTTTTATACACGTAGGTTTTATTTCACATAGCACACACATCTCTCCGGCACTTTTGACATTTTATTAGCTCTTCCTTGATCTAAGACTAGCAGAACTGTTTTACGTTATTAGTTTTGGACCATCAGATAACGACAGATTCTTGCTGATTTTTTCCCACTGAAAAGTATGTCAGTTTCAGCACAAAAAATGAAAATCTAGCGAGCGCAAGTATTTTCCATAATATGCCTAGCAGGCATATGGAAAATTAACATTTCTTTTTTTTTTCATTTTCTCGTTTATGGCATTTCAACACATCAACAAATATTACAATGTAATAGTGAAAAAACAAAGCCATGTTTGCACGTGCTTAAAGGGTTGAAATAAGGGTGCCATCTTGTAAAAAAATACTTGGTCGCTGATGCATTTTCTCGCTTATGGCAATCGAGAGAATGGATGTTAATATCATAAGGAACCCGACAAAAATTTCCCATAAGCCGATCGGCTGTTGAAGTAAATCATCCGACAAACTTTCTCATTTATGACATTCGAACAATATGATTTAGAAAAAAAAACCCATGAACTTTTTATGTATTTCAAAAGAAGCCATAGGTTGTAAAGTTGTAAGGAAATTTGTGTTTTTTTCTCTTCATTTTCTCGTTTATGGGAATTGGCTTGTAAGAAGAGAAATTGATTTCAAGACCAGAAATAAAAAGCCATAAGTCGGAAACATGATATCGACGTTTTATATAAATAAACATGTATAAAGTATAAAGTGCGTGGTGACAACCAATTTTCTGACGTGTCCAACTTCATTGTCAAATTTTTTAAGCAAAAAATTTCATTTTAAGTTTTATGGCCGTTTAGGATACTGCATCCAAGAAATAATGTTACATGAAAAATAAATGTGATCACAATTTGACAATGAAGTTATTGGTTGACAGTTGCTTATACAAGGCATGTAGAAAACTATTTTCTTCAAAAGTCAGTAAAACGGACATTGTTCGACTGAGTATCGGCCGCAAAGTTTTCCTTTTCCTCCGCCGGAGGGGAAAGTAACCATGACAACGAAAACGTGGGCCTGGCGCCGCCGCCCGAAGCTATATTCATGGCAAATTGAAAACATTATGTTATTGCATAAATCATGAATTTGTCGACATTTGAAGAAAAAATAGCATATTTTATAAGGAGGAAACGTTACTTTTCATTACTTGTATCACTTTTCCTCCATATTAAATAATATACTATCACTTTCCAATTATTGATAAAGGCATTTTTTATTTTTTTTTCAATTTATTCTGTACTAATTGGTGAATAATCTCTATGCACCAAAGTTTATCCACTGTGAGTTTCAGCTGTGTACTTTAAATGGAACTACTGCTAACCTGGGATTGAAAATTTAAAATAAGAATTCTCATGTTCCTTTAAAAAAAAAACGCACTAATACCTACTGCTGCGAGAAAATAATTGGAAAAAAATGCTTATTTCTTTATGGGATTTTGCGTATACATTGTAAACTTTATTCGCAGAAGCCATGAGGCGGATGCATGATCATAATGTCAAATACAGTCATAACTTATTAGAATAAATATTTTTTTTCCTCAGACGTCAGTAAAACGGACATTGTTCTACTGAGTATCGACCGCAAAGTTTTACTTTTCCTCTGCCGGAGGGGAATGTAACCATGACAACGAAAACGTGAGCCTGGCGCCGCCGCCCGAAGCTATATTCATGGCCAATTGAAAACATTATGTTTTTGCATAAATTATAAATTTGTCGACATTTGAAGAAAAAATAGCATATTTTATTTGGAGAAAAAGTTACTTTTCATGACGCGCTCGTGTTTAGCAGCCTCCATATAAAATAATATACTATCAAGAGTGACAATTTATCCAAAATTACCATGAGCAGCAATATTTTTGTTATGACAGCGGAAAAGGTTTGTCCAAGCTTTTCCAGCGGTAAAACAGAATCTGAATTTTTCCCAGTCACAAAACGGAACTTTTGAAAGCGTCTCTTTGTTATTTCAGGGATTTACGTAAGTATTCATTAAATTGTCTTACCGGATTATACTCAAGTTTAAGTTATCATGTTCTCGAAGTAAACCTAGCATTTTAATTTAATTTAACTCAAAAACATGCAGTCTTTTTCGTCGAATTGCCAGGCAACAGAATTTTTATTGAAATGTCAAGTCTAGTTCGACAAAAAAAAGGTTAAGTGTAATTAAAATATGTGGAAAAAAAATAGTTATGGACTTGGAGTCGTATAAAATGTTGACAAAAGAATGATAATAAATATAAAGTACTTTTTTCATTTTTCATATTTTCAATAATGTGCAAATGGTTCATCATTAAATAGACAATAATTAAAGAGATGTGTTAAATAATGTGTGATACACTCATAATATATATATTTTTTTTAAATACCAATAAGTGGCAATATTTGTTACTTATCAGCATTTCTTATTGACTTAACTTTCTGGGAGGTTCTGGATCTTTATTTACAGAGACTTAAACAAAAATGACCAGATTTTTCCACAGCATCATTTTCGAATGATTGTATGTATTTATTTAAATAAAACGTCGATATCATGTTTCCGACTTATGGCTTTCTTTGTCCGATCTTGAAATCAATTTTTCATCCTACATGCCAATTCCCATAAACGAGAAAATTTGAAAAGTTTTCTCTGATTTTTCTGCAAGTTGAGTAGCTTCACAAACTATGATAAGCACGAGCTAGCCTTATGGGTTTCTTTATAACAGAGTTTTAGAGTGAGACCTTTTTATTGCCTATTTATTTCGTGCACGAGAGAATCTGCCGGAATAGGAAGAAACATTTCTTTTCGTCCGGAAAATTTACTTCAACAGCCGATCGACTTATGGGAAATTTATGTCGGGTTCGTTATGATATTAAAATTCATTCTGTCGATTGGCATAAGCGAGAAAATGCATCAGCGACCAAGTATTCTTTTACAAGATGGCACCCTTATTTTAACCCTTTAAGCACGTCCAAACCTTATGATTTTGGTTTTGCACTATTACATTGTAATATTTGTTGATGTGTTGAAATGCCATAAACGAGAAAATGAAAAAAAATCCTTTTTTTTGCAGAAGATATGTTAATTTTCCATATGCCTAGCACACTTGCGGTCGCTAAATTTTTATTTTTTGTGCTCAACACTTGACATACTTTTCAGTGGTTAAAATCCCCAAAGGGAGAAAATCAGTCAGCAAAATCTGTCGTTATCTGACGGTCTATTTGAGATGTTCAGTTACCATTAAAAAATGCAGGTCAATAAGAACAAATCCAATGAAAAATTTGCAAATTTTTTGGAAATATGAAAAATATAAGGATTAGTTATAGTGAGTACGGATGCCATTGGTGTTTGGAGAATCAACCTACGAACTCTATTTATGTAGTAATCACCGATTAAAGAGCGCCAATCAACGTCCACGACGTCACAGAATACATTATCTATTGCGTATTGGCTGTAATAACTCTATCTCTCGAGAGAGGGTAATCTAGCTCTTCCCCGTTTTCCATCATACAGTGAAATTTGCGGTTTTTTTCATCTGTTTAGTATATTTTTGGGTATTTCGGAAAAAAAAATTCGCTGATACTTTCAAATATTGCCTAGAATACGTATATTCAAGACATTTGAAAATGTATGCAGTGTCCATTATTACCTAAACAATGTCTCTACAATAATAATTGTATTGAATAGTTCGGGTACTCCATAAAGTGCCAGCCATAAAATCTTTTACGGTTTGAAGATTGTGCTCGTTCGGACTACTAACTGACAAAGGCCAGAATATTTTTAACCAAGTATTAAAAATACTTCTGGATATATCCCAGAACGTTGTTTTGTCATTTGTGACGTTTTTCAAAATGCCCCTAAAGGAAATACTTAGCTAATGAATACGTGAATACGTGAATAGGCGGTGTATACTGTTATAGAATGCCCCTCCTCGTGAGTGTCTCAAAAAAATATATCAAATTCAACTTCCCAGATTTTTCGGAACAGCTCACGAGAAATGGATCTCTGGACACTGTCCAGGACGGTGTGTCCTGATGAACAATGTCGTGAAATTTTCTCAGGGGATGTAGGAACTTGATGTATTCGATTTTATAGAATCCCTTCGTCTCAAAAAAACATATCAAATTAACTTCCCAGATTTTGCGGAACAACTCACGATAAATGAAGCTCTGGACATTGTCCAGGACGGTGTATACTGATAACAAATGTCTTGAAATGTTCCTAGGGGATGCAGGAACTCGATGGGGGAGATTCTATAACATCGAACACATCGAGTTTCTACATCCCTTACGAAAATTTCAGGATATTTTTCATCAGTATTCACCGTCCTGGACAGTCTCCAGAGCTTCATTTATCGTGAGTTGTTCCGCAAAATCTGGGAAGTTGAGCTAGCCTCCAAACATGCTTCATGTGTGAATCCGTGCCTTAGATGGCTTAATCCGATGTTGGTTTGAACTACTTCCCAAACTTTCGGTTTTTTTTCTATCAGGTCCAGGTTAGGTAAAACTGTGACATCACAGGTTACGAAGTTGTGTTGCTTTTTGATGTTCTGCTTCATCGCGGGTATTACCCGAGTCAAGATAGGATTTAACCTAGACAAAAATAATATAAAGCTAATTTTTGGTACAGATCATCTTTGAGGGCTAAATAATAATATACTAAAAGTCCCGGAGAATCCTCCTTCCGCAACCCCCCCTTTCCCCCCTCTAAACCCCCCTTTTTAGATATTTTGGTGATTTTCTCGAAAACCATCCACTTTACAAAAAAATGTCAAGAGAGCATTTTTGAAGCTGACAAAATTTCCTTTCCAATGATGTATCACAGTCTATATCTAGTAGCTCATGGTACCCACCAGTGGCGTATCAAAAGAAGGGTTACTATTAGAAAATACTTTTTGATCTTTTTTCTCAGTTTTTTTTTATCTAAGTAACAATTCCTTAGAAAATATATTTTTTTTTTTTAATCGGCTATCAAAATGTTGTCTACTCGGATTTGTTCCCCACCAGGACAATATGGCCGCCCCGTCAATGACGCGATTGACAAAGAGTGGATACTCTACTTTTGGTTATTTATCTAAGGCGTACGTCATTATGTCATTTATGTTTGTTAGGTGGCAGCACGGTCTTTTCTGCATGTATTTTATGTATTGTTCAACAATAATATTATATTGAAAATGGAGAAATGTGTTTTGTGTAAACTGCCACTAAGTGAGCGAGTTATTACTAAAGTTGGTGAAAAAGGACTGAAAACATTATTGAGTGCTAGTGAGAAGCGTTGTGATGGTTTGAGTGACATTTTTAAGAACGTGAGATCAATCGAAGTACATCTGGAATGCAGGTAGGTAACAAATTTTAAATATTCATACTTCAATGCGGACTATGAAAGTGAAAATTTGTTTCTGTTTATAGAAAATCCTATACGAGAAATAATACAATTTTGAAACATATTCGAGATCAAAGTGAAAAAGCCGGACCATCGCAGAAATCATGCTCAACTTTAGCACCCACCATTCGTTCTACACTTCCAGATTATAACATCAAAGAGATTTGCTTATTTTGCGGTAACCCGGCGTCTACTAGATTAGAAAAAAATAAGAAGTTTTACAACCGCAAAACAATTATACAAGTATCCACAATTTTGATTAAAGAAAAAATTATGTCTGAAGCAGTCGCCAGAACGGACAAGTGGGGGGAAGAAGTTCTGATCCGCATTGGAACTTGTGGAGATCTGGTTGCTGCTGAAGCCAGATATCACAAGGACTGCCGTCTTCTATTCTCTTCTGGAGGAAAGCTACAGAAACTTGGCGATTCGCGGGGTCGGCCGAACGATAAACAGAGATATCAGGCATTTTTGAAAGTGTGTGAGTCTGTTGAGAATTCTGATGAGTGCCAATTTTCCATAAACGACTTGGAGGTGGAAATGGAAAAAATATTTGAAGACATGGACTGCGAGCCTTACTCTCGAAAACAGTTTTTGAGGAAGCTGGTGGATCACTTTGGACAACGAATATGTATCACCGAAATTGCTGGAAAAAAAACAATATTGAATTATAGAGATAATGTAGATTCAATATTGTTTGAATCCTGGTATTCTCAGAAAGCCGAAAACAGTGACCAAGATGAAAGATTGAGGATTGTTCAGAAAGCTGCAGAAATCATAAGAGAAGATATACGTGCTACCGTATATGATTGCAGGGTATATCCACCAGCAGAAAAATCCTCAGTTTTAGGCAATATTCCGAAAACTTTAGACGCGCTACTGAAAACAATTATGAAAATGAAACATGTCGAAAATGAACGCATGGATACGAAAAAGGAAGCTATAGGTCAGGCAATAATAAGCGCATGTCGACCAAGGTCATTCATATCTCCAATTTTACTTGGGATTGGCGTGTATGTCCATAGAGAATTTGGCTCCAGGCAGATTGTAGATTTCCTGAGTAATTGGGGTTTTTCGGTGACATACAACGAAACATATCGATATGAAAATTGCATTATAAAACACAATGCCGAGACGGTCGCCAACGAAAGTAGTCTTGTTCAGTACTGCTTTGATAACGCAGATTTTAATATCCAAACTCTAACTGGCCATGGCACATTTCACAGTTTAGGAGGTATCCGATTGACTTCTCCTTCGATGCATGCAACACCAAAATCGATTGCTCGACAAATTGACATCACCTCTTCTACCGCAGCAGCAGAGAAAGATGACATTTCCATCAGTTGGTACAAAGCACCCAAGACACCTGCATTGAAAAATGTTATAGCCAGAGACATTAAAATTGGTAGCGCAGAAATTAAAAATCTGATGAAAAATGCAAAAAGTCTGGATCTATTATGGTTGTCTAGCAACTGGGCAGGTATGATGATATTTGATATGAAAATCCTCGTACTTTTTGATTTTTGGTTTTTAGGAGTCGACAAACCACCATCTTGGGGGGGAACAATGAAACTAGCTCTCAATGGATACATGGCATGTGAAAGAACAAGTATTACAATTTTACCTTTTATCAATATGTCTCCAACTGATCCAAGCACTATTTACTCTGCTTTGAAGTTTGCTTTGAATGAAACTCGACAGCTGGGACAAGAGCAATGCATAGTAACTTTTGATCAACAATTATACGATAAAGCGGTTAAAATTGTGGATTCTGAGCCTCAGATATTGAAAAATGTATTTGTGCGTTTGGGCTCTTTTCACACCATCATGGCTTTCATGAAGGCGATTGGTTACCTAATGGGTAAGATTTTGATGATGTCCATTATGTTTTTGTCTAACATCATATTATAATTTAGGTGGTAGTGGTCTTGAAGATCTGTGGTGTGAAGTTTACGCCAAAAACTCTGTCATACACATGATAGGAGGACATGCGTATAACAGAGCCCTAAGAGCTCATTTCATCACTCAACGAGCCCTGGTAACTCTTCTTCTAGAGAAAGTCACCATCAATGAGGAAAGCAAGGACCAATTGAAAACGTTATTTCAGGATTTTCTAAGTGGAAATTGTACACCAGAAAATGTCTGCGAAAACCACATTCTCGATACCATTCAAAACGAACTCAATAGTGTAATTGAAGAAATGTCACAAAACAGCCCAACTGCTGTTTTGTGGTTCCAATACATGCGGCAGGTAGAACTCGTCAGATTGTTTATTCGTGCAGAAAGAACTGGGAACTGGGACTTGCACCTTCTCTGCATAAGACTCATGCTGCCATATTTTCATGCTGCAGGGTCTTATCACTATGCCAAGTCCGCCCACTTGTACGTTCAACAATGTGAGGACCTTAAAAATGTTATGCCCAGAAACGAATACGGAAAGTTTGTGAAGCATTTTTTTACTATCCGTCGTTCGGAGGGCTTTTGGACCGGAGTCCCCACAGATCAAGTCATCGAGCAGGATCTGATGAGAAACTTTAAAGGTCAAATGACGCATGGAAGAGGTATAACAGAAAACACTTTGAATCATTTTGTATATGCTTTCCCTGGATGTCTTCCCCTGTGCAACGTCATGGAAGAGATATGTGGTCAAACATATAAAAACAGGTGTCAGACTAGCGATCAGGTAAGAATATTTTGAAAGTAGGCACTGCGGTTTGTAATACTTACGCATTGTTATTTTAGCATGTTGACCTTACTGAATCCCGTAGAATTGGGGATTCCAAAGACTTAAATACATTTATAGAGTGGTTCAGAAATCATAATCCCTACGAAAAATGTGACAAATTATACTCGATATCTACTGGAATAGCTGCAGATAAAACTATTAATTGTCATATAGCCGAAGAAATAGGACAAAAATGTCTTAGCGAAGTAGAAGGAAAACCATTTTCAGACATAAAGATATCCGTCAAAAACAAAGCAAGATCCTTGTCCTTCATGAGTGGCACAGTGAGAATTCAAAATGACATCATCCCGGTTTCGACATCCCAATTATTCCTGCGACTTTTTTGTGTTTTAAACTCAGAAAGTGACAAATCCGAATATTTCAGATACGAGTTATCATCAGAACCACCCTCCTTATTTGATGGGACCTTTATGAGAAAAACACAAAAGTCTGTTCTAACTTCATTTTTCCCCACAAGACAACTGATATTGATCTGAGTCAATCAACGGATTTTGTGATTGATGGTGGTTTTTTGTTGCATATTGTAGTATGGCCAAAGCTTGGTACCTTCAAGGATGTTATTATTGCATACGTCCGATACGTTGTAAAACATTATCAAAAATCAATTGTGGTTTTTGACGGATATACAGAGGAATCTACCACAAAGTCGGAAGAACAGAGAAGACGTGGAAAAAATAAGTGTAGCCCAAATATAATATTTAACGAAAACACCAATATAAATATCGCTCAAGAAGTATTTCTTTCAAATAACATGAACAAGGCGCGTCTTATTTCTGCGTTAAATGCATATTTAAAAGATGCAGGGGTGACCGTTATTCACGCTACAGATGATGCAGATGAACTAATTGTCAGTACAGCTCTAAAGTTGAATGTCAGCAATGAAAATGTTATGGTTATAGCAACAGATACAGACATTCTTGCAATGCTCATTGCTAGAGCACCACAAAATAATAGCATAAGTGTACTCCATCCAGCCACGAGTCGAACGACTGGAAAAGTATATGCTATCACCGAAGTACAAACTGCAATAGAAGACATGAAAGAAGTTATTCTCTTTACCCATGCAGTTTCTGGCTGCGATAAAACATCGGCCTTGTACAGAAAAGGGAAAAAAATTGTATACATGCAGCTAAAGAAAAATTCAAACTTGAGAAATAAAGTTTGCAAAATATTTAATGTACCCAATCAAGTACAAGAAAATATTATTCAATGTGGGGAGGAGTTTATCAGATCTCTTTATCCCGATGGCCTAAAATTTGAAGACATCAATGACCTTCGCTATCATCTTTATAATAAAGCAATGGCAAGACAATCTCCTTCTGCACTCCTAGAGCTATCCAGTTTGCCGCCCACAAAAGCTGCCTGTTCCCAACATTCGCTGAGAGTATACCTTCAGGTGAGCAAGGGGATAAACAAAGATCTATGTTGTAATTAGTAGTATTGTCTTTAAAGGTACAAGAATGGCTGGGAAACAGGCTACCTCCTATTGAATGGGGTTGGAAGTCAGTCGAAGGACAATTGTTGCCTGTCAAAACTGCGCTACCTCCAGCACCTGAATCACTTCTCTCTCTGGTGTACTGCCATTGCAAAACCAATTGTGCTGGTAGATGCTCGTGTAGACACTCAGGCCAAAAATGTAGCACATTTTGTTTCCCTTGTAATGGCGAAACATGCAGTAATATTGAGAAACCTTTTACAGAAGATTCTACTCTTGAGGAAAATTATTAAGCTATTGTTATTATTTATCAATTTATTATTGTTATTATTCTTGTTTTCAATCAGTAAATTAGACGTGTTCTTTGAGAAATTTCAATTATTAATGTCGGAGCAGATTTTTTTTTGATACGCCACTGGTGTATTCCGAGGTGTGTATCACGTGGTACTATGAGGTTTTGCAATAAGATATATATTTTTTCTAAGAAAATATTACTTAGATAAAAAAAAAACTGAGAAAAAAGATCAAAAAGTATATTTTCTAATAGTAACCCTTCTTTTGATACGCCACTGGTGGGTACCATGAGCTACTAGATATAGACTGTGATACATCATTGGAAAGGAAATTTTGTCAGCTTCAAAAATGCTCTCTTGACATTTTTTTGTAAAGTGGATGGTTTTCGAGAAAATCACCAAAATATCTAAAACGGGGCGTTTGGAGGGGGGAAAAGGGGGGTTGCGGAAGGAGGATTCCCCGGGACTTTTAGTATATTACTATTTAGCCCTCAATGATGATCTGTACCAAAAATTAGCTTTATATTATTTTTGTCTAGGTTCACCTAAAATTTGAACTATCTTGACTCGGGTATATTGTGAACACACAATTCAAGCTTACATGTTTTTTTTTACCCAATGTCGTGATCTGAAATTCTCTATCAGGGTGCCACAAATTCGGGTGTAAGGGCTCAGTTATTATAAGAAATGGAGGTTCGGTTAAATCAAGGCAAAGCTGCGCATTTTCATGTCCAACAAAATGCAATTTTAAAATTAAAAAAAAAAATCCCACTACTTCCAAAGATATAAAAAAAATGAAGTAAGGCTTTTCTCGGAAAAACCGTTTTTGTCGAATTTGAGATAAAGGATGAAGGCGTCATCTGTTTTCTATCATATGGAGGAAAGCAAACAGATGAAGGATAGATAGATGTGTAGAAATAATTATTTCTCCTAAAAACGCCATAACTTCTATGATATCAAGGTTGAAAAATCAGTTTGTTCTTCTAAAAACATCACAAATCCTAACTTTTTCACGTATGATGTCACATACCTAATAATATGTTTATATCTCTTGTGTACAGACTGTAGAAACGGAACCAGTTTAGGCGAATTGTTGAAAAGTATTCTCCGAAATTTTAAAACGTTCTCACCCAAAATTTACAGTTTTAAAATAAATTAGCATAGGCGTACAAACTTTTAAAGGACATTTCTTGTTCTGCAATTTTCTCCCATACAAATGTGTGAGATTGAAGGAAAAACAAATTAAAGATAGATTGACGAGATACCTGAATCGCTACCAATTTTTTTGACAAATTTTCATATTTAAGAGGCCATATTTCAAGAACCTCAACACTTGAAAACAAAGAAATGAAATTGAATCAGCTGTAATTTTTGATACAGCAATATTTTCTGTGCGATTCACTGTTTTTGAGATAAAAGCTGGAAACTGAAAAAAATCACCTTTGAGAGCCACTCTCGCTCCCCGTGGCGCCTGGAGTCAATGAGACTTCATAAGACGTTCTTCAGGGGACCGCCCCCTACACAATCCCGAAAATATTTGAGCTACACCATTTAATGCACGATTCGCCGCCATTTCCTGCTAATTTGTCTAGACAATACGAATTTTTTTGGGTTTTTTCAAAAAATCTTATACAATTCAATTTTACTTTTATTAGGCAGGCTACTGGAACACTCTCATCAAAAGTGACAATGTAGGTGATTTTTTTTCATTTTCTCAAATAACTGTACTCATAACCCCCCCATGTTTTATCCCCATTTCTAGGGTATTGAAAATCAGGTCACATTAGTGAGTACTCTATTCTTTTTAACAGTTGAGGTTCTCGGACTTTTTGTTGTTGGAAAGTCATTGTGCCTTTTTGACCTCTGAAAGAAGAAAAAAGAAACTCCTGACGGTTTTTCGAAGTGGTTTTAGGAAAAAATGGATAAGTCCATTCGAAAGAGGGTCAAAAATTATATCGATCGTTTAAATTACATTACAATTGACAATTTTATAGCCTGGATATGCGGTTTTGAAGTTGCTAAAAACGATACATTTCTCAAGCTTTTAGCCAAAATTGCCAATTTTAGGCAATGTTTGACATCTTTTTAATTTTATTGCATTGTCCAAGACTTTTGGTGATGTGTGTATGTTAATTTTGAACAAATTATTTTTTTCCGGGAAGCGCCTCAATTTTTAAAAAACTTTTTCATTGTTGCCTGAGTTTGAAAAGATATCTCAAAATAAATCTCACTTTTTCATTGGCACTGCTCTACAAGTTGGCGGTATCAAATAAAAAAACAGCCGTTTCGTCGGTGAGCGGCCATTTTTATTTTTTTAACTTATGAAATTTTTAGATAAAAAAAAAACTTTTATCTGAAAACGTGTTTCGTATGTCTTAAAATAGAGTTTCTGATGAGGTGGCAGTTAATGAGGAAAAACACATACCCAAAAGATGGAGTTCTTTTCAATGAAATAAATAGTAATATTTTCTCCAAAGTAATCGATCGTAGCTTACTTTCACTATTTAGTACCGCACAAGTGATATTTAAAAATTCCTTTTCAACCCTTTCATCGCTATTTATCTGCATCCTGGTTTCTTATTCCAGAGCATAATACATCAGCGTTTTAGTATTTCCACGAGATTCCCTGGAAAACGATACCCCAAAAGTACACATACGGTGTGTCCACTCTGAAGTCGCCCACCCTGTATTAGGTATCGGTGATTTTTTGTTCAAAACACACATCCTGGGTTTTTATTTACATCTTATTAATTAGAACGTACAGGAATACTCAATGAGCAGTATAAGTATTAAATTAACAAATTAACAAAAAAAAAATAACCAAAACAGTAACATTTTTTTTTTTTGAATATGTGAACATGGAGGATTTGGTCATCCTGATTGAGCTTCCTTTGTCAGTTTTTTTCTAAAAAAATCCCCTAATACGATTTTCTGAAATTTGACCCACTTTGAACCCCCATAATCACCCAAAAGTACGTCCCTGGAACTGATTTGGTATAATGTTCAAAAAGTGTTTGACGAGACCTAACAAACAAAAAAAAAAAAAAAAATAAAATCGGTTAATAAACAAAAATGTTACAGGGTTGTGACACTTCAGAGTGGACGACACCCTGTATGTTATTCAGAGAAAACATTTCTGAACCTCTTTGCAACCTGCATCACAACCTATACATATTTTGTCAACATATTAAAGAGACATTGTTTTACGGTTATCCGATGTTAAACGGAAAAGTTGGTACAGAACCGTAATAAATGTCTAGAGTTACATCCATGTGAGTAGTGCCCTCCTTACTTTTTACCCAGATTAGGGTATAGTGGCTAGAGTTGCATCGGTGTGAGTGGTGCCAGCTGCCTTACATAAGGAGGGCACTACTCACATGTACTGTACCAACTTTTCCGTTTAATATGTCAACATATTGTTTCCTTCAATTTGATAGCTACTCCAACAAACGGCTTTGGTCCTGGCTCTGATCAAGAAATATGTTGAACAAATATCCATGTGAAACTGTTCGAGTTAGATATTTGTGATGTGACTTATCAGTTGTCTTCTAGAAAGGAAAAAACAAAACCGTGTTTGTCGCGTCTGTCGTGCAATCGGAGTTTCCAATGGAAAATGTTGAACGTCTGTACTTAAATAATTATTGTTGATTGACCGCGCGCTCAGCGTTTTCAACGTAATGAATGCGTCATAGCATAACTTCATATTCTTGACGCCAAAATATTGTGATTTAGCTAGATTTACCTCAATACCAATAATTACTGAAATCGATAGTAACCAAAGTTCAGGTCGCCAAAGTTAAACTAATATTTCAATTAGTATGTTCACAATTGTATGGCTGGTCTTGATGATAAATGCAGATTTTTGGTGATGAAAAATAAGAATCGAGTATCTGTTGGAGCACACCTGATGGCAAGCATCAAATTCTGACCGCTATTTGCCTATTATAAGCTCGTATTTTTTTCTGCGTAACTGTTCATACAGCCATGCTGAATAATTATTTTTTTGTGCTTTTTAGGTAAAAATATATACTTCAACTAAAAAAATATGGTTTACACAAAAGTCTGTGTACGATTCGGGACTGGTGAGCTGTCTATTCTTTTGAAGTAAAAATTTTTTGATAAGATGCGTTGTATTATTTTTTAGCGGGAGCGATGCTGAACTCTGGCTTACTCTGGTCTATTTGGGGGATTATTTTGAAAGAGATTAATAATTATCCAAATTGGCTTGCCTTTGTTTATAATAAAACTGATTATAGTATTTTTAAGTGATAATTATTAGTATATGTTGAGAGAAATGATTTTTTCATCGCTTTTTTCACCTTTTATCACTACTCTTGTTTTTACATATTTCAACAACGCAACTCCAAACTCATATCTCTTTGATATGACACCCCAGAAGTGGTTCTTTTGGAAGAACAATCTAGTTTCTTTGAAGTTGATTATCAGATAGACAGCCAAACCCACAACGGATTTTAGTGAATGTTGTCTATCAACTCTACAGGGTGTGCCAGAAAGAATGGGACATGAAGGAGATAACAGATTCCTTACAAAAAAATACTGTGATAGAGTCCAACTAGTCTTTTCCGGAAGTTGATATCAAAAGGATACAGGGTGTCAAAGTTAAATTTTAATTTTTACTCGTACTAGAAAAATTGGGGTCTATCGCAATTTTTTTTCACGGAATCTGCTGTCACCTCAGGTTATCTACTTTTTGAGACACTCTGTATAATACATAGAGATTCAAAAACCTGTAAGAAAACTGTAAATTGGAAGTGGTACAAAAAAATTGGTGATTTATTATTGTAAATTTTGATAACTTATCATAATAATAATAATAATTGTCCACTATTTAAAGTATACTTATCACCAGGAATTCTCAAAATGCATTTAAAATTCCACCTTACGTACTCATAGAATGTCATAAAGATTTCATGCTACATGTGTATAACCTTGCTAATTTTTTTCATGTTTTTGCCAACGTTAGTCG
The DNA here is from genome assembly GCA_958502075.1 of Orchestes rusci. Classification (NCBI taxonomy): domain Eukaryota; kingdom Metazoa; phylum Arthropoda; class Insecta; order Coleoptera; family Curculionidae; genus Orchestes; species Orchestes rusci. Next base: position 51,555,291 of record OY293304.1, read on the forward strand.
TCGTACCTTGACCATCTTATCTTCAATTTCAGTTATACACAAGCTAGCCCGGCGGACAATTTTAAGTATTATATCAATATACGAAGCCGTATAAAATTGATTCTAGTCGTGGTTTCGCGTGCGGACATGAAAATCATGTTGGTGTAGTGCGGAAAAAAATTTGATTGAGTTTAACTGTGATTGGAAGGATTATTTATTATTGTGGTATATGTCTTTTTTCAGAATAATTTCAGTAATGATTTTCGATTGTAAATATACATTAGAGTGTATATCATAACCCGGTTTCCAATATCTCAATAAAGAGTTTATCTGTATCTTAACTTGATCTAGATCTTCTCTATGAACAACTGCTTTGATTCAATTTAATCATAATTTTTATGTTTATGTCCACCGATTTATTGTATTTTTTAAATGATTTAGTGAAAGATGTTTACGAAGATAAAATTTTAAACATGTTGATCATTTCTTTGATGAAGGAATAGTTTTGTGAAAATTCATTTGATACATAATCATTTTTGTAAAACATCGCAGCTTCAGAAAAGTTTTGAATCACTGCCACTCCGTAATTCGTTAATGTGTGTATACATTCTTGAAAAAACTTCATATCAACTTTTGTAAAATTGTGAAATGGGATTTCTGGATTCATTGTAGTTCAGTCATTGGGGATTTTTACCTGGAAAAAAGTCGGGAAGTTTTGAAACTTTGTAGGTTTGTAGGTTTCGAGCTCCCTAACTAAGATTCATAAAATGCATTATTCGAGACTTCTTGCTGCTGGCGCCGCCATCTTACCAAGATGGCTTCTTAAATTGGTATTTTTCGAAAAAATATGTAGAGAGCAAAATTGAAGAAGATAAAATATCCTACAATAAAGTTTCCATGGAAACTTTCGCTAAAGTTGACCGTTTAGGCACTGTTCAAAGAATTCAGCGAAATACACAGCCCCAAGAAATTAACGCACCACCTCTATAATTTTTACATAAGCGCATTTTATAATAGGTATCATAGAATGATAAGAGTGAGCGTGTACAGGGTGTCCACAGATAAATGGACCCCCCCATTAACTTTTTAATTTCATGTTTGAATTCAAATGGAAGTTTAATGATTCAAAATGAATTTTCTGAAAACAAGGTTTTCACATACCTATACAGGGTGTTTCAAAACTCCTGGGCGTAGTCCAACTTTCCCATTTCAAATCGAAACCCTATATTTTTATTTGATTTTTGCATTCTCCGGAAAATTCTAAACATTTTTCATATAGCATACCCTATACCCAAATTCAACCAATGAGAAGATATTGACATCAGAAATTTGCTATTTTTTCGAGCATGTTTTGAAATGTACGCTATTATTTGGAAACCTTGGAAACGAGATAATTGTTGATAGATGTCAACTTCTCAAAAAAGATTAGAACAACATGACCCAATTTTATCCGACAATATTTAAAATTCAGATTCTATAAATTAAAATGAACAATCTTTATTCTATGGACATTAGTTCTGAAAGACGACGAAGTAGCCCCTCGAACCATGACAAAATCCACTCAAACAATAGGGGTTATATCCATTTTTAAAAAAGCTTCTAGAAAGAAACTAAGTATTTTAAAGGTTTTCATAATCCGAGGTAGAATTTTAATTTGAAATATTGTGGGATAAAACTGGCTAACCCTCTATGTAAGAGAATATTTCAACCAAAACATGCTCGAAAAAATAGCAAATTTCTGACGTTAGTATCTTTTTATTGGTTAAATTTGGGTAAAGGGTATGTTATATGAAATATGTTCAGAATTTTCCAGAGAATGCAAAGATCAAACAAAAGAATTGGGTTGTAATTTGAAATAAGATAGTTGGACCACGTCCAGAGGTTCTGGAGCACTCTGTATATGTAAAAACCTTGTTTTCACAAAATTCATTTTGAACCATCAAACTTTTATTTAAATTATTTTTTTCCCGAACATCAAATCAAAAAGTTAATGGGGGGGGTCCCTTTATCTGTGATCACCATGTACTAGGGTAAATCTTGATATCTCTTTTAAAAAAGGAGCTATCAAGCTGATCAAGGAATAACAACATAAAAAAAAACATGGTTTCAAGGTTTTGACGATAAAAAAAATGTGTTATCACCAGTGTTTTGAATTTTTACATCAATAATTCGCATTTTATTCTATGCTTAGTATAGGAATACTATTGCTCTGGAACCTTAGCACACCTTGAGCCTTGATCTTTTTTTATGGTTCTATTATTTGTTCGCTTGATAGCAGCTCTTTTTTTGAAGAGATATCAAGATTTACCCTAGGACATGGTTACACATAGTCTTAAAAGTGAAAACTAGAGGTGGTGCGTCAATTTCTTGGAGCAGTCTTTGTTGTCATACATCGAGGTCTCATGCCCTAACGGTTAACTTTAGCGAAATAGTTATTCACGTTACTAAGGCGTTAAATGACTTTTTAAATTACGAGTCAAGATGTTTATGGACGAGGTGACGAAGGAGCCGATTCTGGAATTTCTAGACGAGTAGTTTAGTGACATCAAACGACTGTGTATTGTACATTGTTTTGTTCCATACTGTGATACTTTTTTTAATCGGTTTGAAGTGCTTTCTTGTCGAACCATACACTTAGCACTGCCTCACATTCTTACCATGAGATGGCGCCAGACAAACCATGTCATCACTTGGGCAATAGATAGGTTAGTTATATATTACCAACATTCTATGTCCAGTTATCAATTAAAATCATGAGATGGCGCCAGCTAAACCATGCTACCAATGCAATTTCACAGTCTTTGATGATGCAAGATGTCATTTTTGGAGTAGTCAAGTAATTTTTTTTACAGTCTCTGATGATGTGAAGTGTCATTCACCGATACATTAATTTCATACTGTACCGTGAAGTATCATTATCCGGAACCAAAACCAGCCCAATAAATGACACTTTACATCATCAGAGACTGTGAAAAAAAAAATACTTGACTACTCTAAAAATGACATTTTGCATCATCAAAGACTGTGAAACTGCATTGGTAGTATGGTCATGCTGGCGCTATCCCATGATTTTAATTAATAACTTGACATAGAATGTTGGTAACATATTATAATTAACCCATCTATTACCCAAGTGGTGACATGGTTTGGCTGGCGCCATCTCATGGTAAGAATATGAGGCGGACTGCCACTCTAAGTGTATGGTTTGACAAGAAAGCACTTTGAACAGATTGAAAAAAATTATCACAGTATGAAACAAAACAATATACGATACACAGCCGTTAAATGTCATTAAACTTCTAGTCTAGAAATTCCAGACTCGGCTCCTTCGTCGCCTCGTCCATAAACAACTCGACTCGAAATTTGAAAAGTCATTCAACGCCTTAGTAACGTAAATTACATTTTTTTTCCAAAGAGTGTACGGCCGGAACGAACTTGAAACACAATTTAATTGTGATCTTATATTGTGTGTCATGCGGTATGTAGTTCGGCGGTATCTTCACGTAGGATACTGACTTGTTTCATAAGTCTGATATGATGCCTTTGGTGGCCAAACAATGTTTTTGACCTTTGATTATCTTATTGGATTTTCAAAATAAATTTCATAAAAACGCTTTCATGGCATTTTCAAAAATCAATATACACTGCCAAGCATAAAATCCGGGTCACCCCATAATTTGCAATTATTTTTGAAATTTGAGGTTTTTGGCGGATTTGATTGGGGTGTAGCATAGTTTGCTATCATACAGCTATATGCTTTTATAGAAGTTGCTCAAAGAAAAATTGCGATTTCTGTTTTTTTTTTAATTTATTGAAAAATTATGTGAACAGAGAATTTTAATTTGCTAATTGAAAAAATAATTATCAAGGATTCAGTAGCGAGTATTTCCTCCTCGAGCAGTGATAACAGCTTGCAAACGACGAGGCATGCTTAGGATTAGACTCTGGATAACCTTCTGCCGAAGATTGTCCTATTCTTGCACCAGTATGTTGCGAAGGTCTCTAGAATTTCTGGAGGCCGGCACTTGTCTTCGTAAATGTCCCCCTATCTCATCCCAAATATGCTCGATTTGGTTTAAGTCTGGACGATCAGGCCAAACCAAAAGCCTGATTTGGACCTCCATCAAGATAGGAAGTAAACAACCGAGCAGTGTGTAGTGTTGACGTGCATTATGATGCATAAATGTTCCGTGTAGTCCAAGAAAACTCATGAACGGTACAACATGATTTTCCAGAATGTCGGTGAGATACCTATGTGCATTTAAAGTCCCATTCTGGATAAAGGCCAACTCCGTGCGAGCATGAAACGATATGCCTCCCCATGCCATAACTGAGACGCTGAGCCTTCACCAAATGGAAGTCGTTACACATGCTTCAGCATATCTTTCGCCTTATCGACTCCACACTCTAACACGTCTATCCGAGCCAGTTCGACCAAATTGCGATTCATCGGAGAACAATACCCGACTCCAATCGTCTATTGTCCAAACCAAGTGCTCTCGTGAAAATTTCAGCCTTGCAGTTCGTTGCTCACGGGAAAGCTGCGGTCCAGTAGCCCTAGTTTGAGATGATAATCCAGCAGCATGAAGTCGTCTTCTAACTGTCCACTCACCTTTGTCCATATTTCTCACCTCCTTGCAGATGATTTCGAAGGGACACTGCCTTAACCGATCGGTTTCTCAATGCATAAGTAACGAGAAAGCGTTAGTCTCCAGCTGTTGTACTTCTTTCTCGTCCTGAGCCAGGTCTTCGGGTGAGCAGAGCAGTCTCTCGTTATCGTTGCGATACTCGTTGCACGCTGGAGAGACTCACACCAAAGTTTCCCGCAATTTCGCGTTGACCGCGACCATCTTCTAGGGCTGCCACAATTCTTGCCGCAACCACAGGGTTTATGGCCATTTCAATTAGCAATAACATCAATACTAACGCAAACGATTCGCAATTGGGAGCGAAAACCGCGCCTGGAATGCATCAATATGCTGATAATGGTTTTCAGGAATTTGGGTGATGGACCCTTTTTTGTCAAACTTTGAAAAATAACAAAAACCCTGGTTTTATCCAAGCAACCGTGAAAAAAGCATCGATGTATGTTATAGCGAACTATGTCACACCTCTATCAAATTCGCGAAAGCTTCATATTTCAAAAATAATTGCAAATTTTGGGGTGACCCAGAGTTTATGTTCGGCAGTGTAGTAACGAGAGACAATGGGTACAAATAAAATCGTCAATTTATAAATGTCAATTCAGATAATTTTGCTGACACAATATTATTTCAAAGGGATTACAGTCCTAATAAAAGTATATTGATCTACGGAGCTCATCAGGTTAATAATGATGATCACATATCACTCGATGATAATGAACCATTTAATTAAAGACATAATACATATTTTAAGACATGGTTTATCGATGCTTTCTTTGGTTTTTACTGAAATGATAAAATTGTGTGTCATTACAATTTCTGGCTAACGATTAGTTATATAAATTTTATAACCGAATGTAAATTAAGTCACCAATGAAGTGAAATTAATTAATAGCTACTGCTTCTGATTTAGAAACTTGCAACATCATTTACGTATATAAATTTTATATACATATTCAATATTTGGCATTAAAAAAATGGCACCGATTAAAAATAGTAGGAAATCTTTGCACATAGTCATTAATAACAACTGGAAATTCAAGATGTTTCGAATTAATGATAAATTCATCGGACTTTTCTGACTGGACATATAGTGTTTATTGGGATAGGTCAAAGTGTCACAGCGGATCATTTTTATTTTGTTTCCAATTGTGGAAGGTCCAATAAAAATTATGCATTCGTGAAATAAAATATAACTTTGATGTCTTGAAAAAATGAATAACAAATGAACACGATTTTTGAAAATCTGAAAAATGTAAAATGCAAAAATTGTTTTGAGACAAAAACACAAATAGGTACAGTTTTTTTTTGTAGATCTCGTTAAACTTTATCGAACTTCTCAAGAGTCAATAAATGAGAAGCTTCGAGGTAAAACCGAATAAATATTTTTTTAATGAGTTAGTAGCCGAAATTGACCCTTATACTATCTTATATTATTTGAAATACATAGAACCGAGCAAAACCGAACCAGTCGGCATACGTTTCTTTGCCAACATAGATGGTTCCAGGCAAAAGCGAATCAATCCAATTTTGTCAGAAAATATGTCAGTATTGTTAGGTTTTTGTTTTGTTTCTTTTACAAGAAAAGTCTTTCTTTTCAAAAGCGGTGAAAACAAAGTTGTTTTTTTAATTTTGGGGTGTTTTTATTAAAACACTAGATTGTTTTATTTTTTTGAATTTCACCAATAAAGTTTGACCAAATGTGGATACCAGCAAACTTCATAACAACATGCTTGGTGGCAACGATGACGTAGATTCAAAGTTGTTTGGCGTTTACTATACCTCCTTTTTGCACAATAGAAAAATCGTATTTTCCCAAAAATCATGCATAATGGATTTATTCGATTTCGCTTCAATGCTCCCCAAATATTCTATTATAAACTACACAGAATATAAATCTTGGACTCGAATTATGAATCACTTGAAGACAAAATTTCATGCACAACGTTTTTTAACCAGACCATCAGTTTGGAAATAAAACGCTGAAAACGAATTCTCAAGATAATTCTTATGTTAATTTTATGTGACATGGTTCTTTTCAAATTTCGAATCTTGTAAAGAAGAGTTTTGTAATACAGCGATACAAATTCTGCAAACAGTTTCAAAAACCTTGATCAGACAAATTCTGCATTTTTTTTAATAGACCGATTCTATGTGACGTAGAAAACATCTGATTCCTGAAAAAGCATGTTACACGTTTACAGTATTTTTTTTTTGAAGTACAGTGACAGTTCAAAATTTTAGATTGAAGTCGCCAAGGTGGTCAAAGTCACGCTTACGCCAAATTCAATGTGGATGGTAGCATATGATTCTCATTTGTCAAGCGGAAATTTGAAAGTTCCACTCCGAAATCAAATTGCATGTAACTCAGGCATAACTTTAACCTTGAATTTTTAAATATGTCATGATGATTTTAAATTATTACTTTCAGGAATCAGCTGAGATCCGTACATACTTTGAAACGATATATTGATCAGTCACGTGACATGTAAAAGTTGATACATGATGCCCTAAATGTATTAGGGCCGATATTTCAATGTCATCTTACGTGACGGATTAGCTAAGGTATACCTACTCAACTACTCAACTTTAATGTGATTTTTGAAATTATTCTCTACCGAAAGTGCCGTGTTTCTATTGCAACACTCCTTTCTTTCAGCTAACGATCTAATGTGAGTATTGAAATTGGAACACGGCACTTACGGCGAACAATTTTAACGTCCAAATTAACGTTCAAGGGCCGATATTTCAATGTCCATTCAAGATTGAGGAACACTTAAAGATTATTTCGGACCTTGGATTTGGATAAATAAAAGGAGTGGCGCAAATGAAAAACGGCACTTTTGGTGGCCAATTTTAAAATTCACATAAACTTCAAATATACCTAAGCTAAAATGTCACTTGAGGTGACATTGGAAAATCGGCCTTAAGAGAACCTTAATCTAGAGGGGATATGGAAGTATCGGCCCTTAGGAAGGTACATACGTACTATTTCGGCTCCTCCACTGTATCTATGGCAATGTAACACGAATAGTATAACTCAACAAGATAGGATTGAATTGATTTTCCGACTCATCAGTGAATTGAGATTAAGTGCAGCTCACACTTAAGCCCATTCATCAGCGGTTGGGCTCGCCGGATCGGTCAGCCATGACTCGTTGTTCGACCGATCCGCCAATGTGTGGTAGAGACTAAAGAGAGTCGGGTCCGGGTCGCGTCGTGGGCTCTCCTGTCTTGACAGCGAACCTTTGGGCAAATTTGTGTGTGTGTGGCTACAGCCAGATTTGTCCGGCGACTCCAACCAAACACAGTACACAGTTGATGTGCTCTGAAGCATCTATGATTTACCAGATTTTTTTGGGTATTTCGCTACAACCCGAAAAAAAGTCTATTAGTAAACAATAAAACCTAACAGTATCAAACGTTTCGGAAGTGTATCTGCTTCCGTCGTCACAGTTGGTTTGAGGTTAATCAAACAGACTTTAGCATGATTTTTTCTTTGTCTTTCATGAAAATAAATGCCCATGGGTCTACAGGGTTCGTGTAATTAGTGTGCGAGCATGGATAGGTCACGAGTCGGGTCCGGGTTGGGAGTCGGGTCCGAGCTCGTAGATGAACTCAATCATCCGAATAAACCTCGACCAAATCAAGTATACTTGAGTTTCTCTAAAATACACAGCTACTGTACCTAGGTATCAAAAAGAAATTAATGCAATTTACGGTCATCTGGATTATCGGGAACTGAGGAATAGTGGGAAACTTCAAAGCTGACGGAATGCTATAGCTGCTACTATACGATTCAAAACCTTAAAACCCAATAGCAGTGTCCACTAAATGCTGATCCTTTGAGGAGCTGGCATGAAACACTTGGACATAGAGACTCCTAAAAGACAATGGACCCGTCAAGGACCAGCTAATGCAGTACATGTGCTGCTGACAGGACAGTCCTAACCAAGAAAACACATGCGTACAGACACTGGGAACCTAATGATAGTTCCAAAACCTTCAGACTATGTAGTGAAGCAATTGAAACTGTCTAAACACATAATTTATGCCTGTGTAGCCATTGGTCGCAGAAAACACAATTAACGGTGAGAGGAAATTCTTATTTACCAGATTGTTTTGGGAATTTTGCCACACCCTATCAAAAAACAATCGAACTAGTGTTTATATACCGGATCTTCTATATTACCTGAAAAAAAGTCTATTGGTAAACAATAAAACCTATTAATATGGAACGTTTCGGAAGCGAATCTGCTTCCGTCGTCAGTGTAACCTAAAAAAGGATCAATAATTAATTCAAATTCAAAAAATATTGTTCGTTGTGATTTCGCAGTAAAATTGGCTTTGATGTCATATACACAAAAATGCCAATTTAACTGCGAAATCACACAAAAGCGAAATATTTTTTGAATTTGAATTGATTGTTCCTTTTTTAGGTTCCACCTCGGGTTCCAGTGTCGACGGAAGGAGATTCGCTTCCGAAACGTTTGATATTGACTGGTTTTATTGTTTACTATTTTTTTTCAGGTAATATAAAAGTTACCTGAAAAAAAATTAGTAAACGATAAAACCTATCAATATCAAACGTTTCGGAAGCGAATCTCCTTCCGTCGTCAGTGAAACCAAAAAAAGCAATAATCAATTCAAATTCAAAAAATATTGTTAGTTTTGTGTGATTTCGCAGTTGAATTGGCTTTTATGTGTTTATGACATCAAAGCACTGCGAAATTACACTAAACGGACAATATTTTTTGAATTTGAGTTAATTGTTCCTTTTTTAGGTTACACTGACGACGGAAGCAGATTCGCTTCCGAAACGTTTGATATTGATAGGTTTTATTGTTTACTAAAAGACTTTTTTCAGGTAATATAGAAGATCCGGTATATGAACACTAGTTCCATTGTTTTTTGATAGGATGTGGCGAATTACCCAAAAAAGTCTGGTAAATTATGGATGCGCCACAGAACTATAGAGCATATCTAAAGGACATTCGCACTTGAAAACTGCTTATTGAAAGAGCGGGACTCCACTGAAAGGAACGAGCGAGGAATAAGCTAAAAAAATTTTAGAGAACGTTCAAAATACAACTGAATTATATTGTTAGACAGAAACAATTTGATTCAAAATATATGGGAGTTTTTTATTTTTTCGTTGTCGCTAATTCAGTGGTCGCGGGACCTTGAGTGAGGTCGTCAGTGTCACAGTGGTTCCTCCGGGTCCCGGGTCATCCACAGTCCGATGTTGACCAATGAAAGTGTTCTTTCTCCATGCACACACACGGTTTTTGTGTCTCAAGTTTAATGTTAATGAAGGGCCAATGGTCAATCAAGTTAATTATTAACTGATTTGTTATTTACAGCTATTTTTATATCCGAACTATCAAGGACGATTATAAAATGCATGTTTAAAATGTATAACTACGACGAAAACCATTGAAAGCTTTTGCGATACTCAGTGACGTTATGATAAATTACCATTTTATTTTTGTTTTAACAACAAATACTTGGCACCATAATTCAGTCTGTGACATCAATGGATGAGAACAGAACACTGAGAACAGAGTTCACGTTTCAAGGACAGGTTAGACCTGCAAAAGTTATTGGTTAAGTAAATATGACAACATGTAAACTTGATACTTGAATACTACTGGGATCAGGGATATAATTATTATTCTGATCATGATGTCAATATCTACGCTCATAACAATATTTAGTATACATTTTTCAACTTCTAGAGTCATGAATATCGTGATTCAATAATGATGAGGTAATGATTCACATTTCAAGGAAATCATTTATCAATAATTATTGATAGTTCTCTGTCAAAATGTTATTCTTTACCATTGGTCATATCGTCATGAAAAGCTGACATTTTGGCCGAACTTTAATGGAAATTTCCTTAAAAATCACTCTATATACTTTTACTTTGAAAAGTAAGAGGAATCTGGCAATATTTAGCTCCGAACAAATTTCCATTTTTTGGTTCAAACTGCTTTTGTCCACATACACCCAGAAAAGAAAATTTTTCTTTGAAGTGACACAAATAATCCCTCTGAACTGGACATCCTCTATTTGATAATGATTAAATCACTTCACGAAAATTATTACTATAACGTAGTCGTTTACGATGAATATTTTCTTAAGATGAATAAAGGTCATTATTGAGAACTTTAAACAGGCTTGTACTCCTAACATATTACTGTCAACTAATGCCATTTGAATGTACCAACCTAATATTATGTTTAAACATCACGTTGTTAGATTAAAATACGTACAGAAAACTGATTCCAAAAGCTTCAAAATAGTCAACAAATTTACTTCCGATTATTAATATCTTGATTGGAAATTCATAGCCAAACAATGTTCTCACACTTATAATTATCATTAAACAATGTGGAAGTTTACGATCTGAAAGCAATGTTACCAGCTATTAACTCAGTTCTACTGATAAGGCTGATTAAATAAATTTATTTTACCTCACTAAGGTACTGTTTTTCCAGTTGAATCTCATATCTGTGACTGAGATATTCAAAGTGCAACTTCTTAAACTGATCATTTTGCATATCTAGACAAATACTCGTGAGGAAAATCAGTGATAAAAACCTAGATAAACAGATGTATTGTCTCTCAGATAATCCTTTTAATCATTAACGTATTGGACGAAAACCGACAACCAAGATTAACCGAGTGGAGTGTTTAAAAAATGTTTCTGACTGTGTTTATAAGTGTTTTGGTGACCCTGTATGTTTTGTTGTGCATTGCCCTTTATTCGTTCTACTATTTGATTGATGTTATCCTAGGTAAGAACCTTTAATATTTTCTTAAAATATGAAACGTACTTTTTTCAAGTATCACTTGAGTTGATCATAATTTACAATTCAGAAATTAATTTGAACATATTTTATTCATAGTTGTATACATAAAAATCACTTTTCTCTGGTAATAAATTATTAGATATTGACTCTATTTGTGTGGCAGCTTTTGCAATTTAAGATGGATATTATGAGAAAAAATTGTGCTACATCTATGTAGAAAGGTTAACATATCATTCCATCACGGTGATTCCCATTATTCATGTCAAATCAATTATTATTGTGAGTTCTGCCAATTCTCGGATTGATTGCATCTAATTGAGAGCGAAGTTTTTCAATCAAGTATTTCTAATTGACTTATTTGAAAAGATGGGACATCAAACAAGCATTTGAAAATAATTACTTGTACGTAATCGATTTGCCGTTTATAAGAATGTATGGCCTGGGTAATGAGATTGGCTAGTTTTTTAGTCTGTCATTTTCTGCAAATTTGAAGGGTTTGTAAAGTCGAATTTTTTATATTCATCTGAATCAGAATGTATCTCTATATCACCTTTGAGTAATAATCAAAGTATACACGTTTGTAATCCACCATCAAAACTATCAAGAATGAACAACAAAACTACGAAATTGCTTAAAAAGTAACTGATACGATTGAAATCGAGAATGGAAATGAAATAAAACTGACAGTTCATCATCCTACTACTACGTTACCCTATTGAGCAGTATTATTTGTAAAACACCATTTTTATTATTAATAGAATGTGAATTTTGATAGTAAATTTTCGACAACTTATATCACAATGATCATTTGGAAGATATACGTATACAAATAAGGATAGATACTTGTCAGTAGGTATGTTACTCAAATATGTATAAATAATATTTTTGGGTTATCTAAACAATAAGCTATTATTGGAAGATAAAGATAAATTTGGCACATGGAATAAACATGATGACTCGCACCTCCGTTTACGTTCTCTTTCTACTTGATTCTTTCTCTCAGTACCCAGTATATTTTTGACTCATCATAAAGTCATCAATTGATTGATATTTTGCACTACTTCTTGGAGATTTTGAGAAATATAGTCTAAGAGCCAGTGACATTTCTCAGTGATGGTCTAGTTAAGGCCTATTTTTTTAGAGAATGTTCTACGGGGCCTAAACGGGTGCCATCCGAGGGGGTTCGCTTCGCCCTGATCGCGGTTCCTGAGAGGTGACGGAACGCCCCAAACATGTGAAAAAATGCATCTTTTTATAATTCAGTTAATGCTGAATTTTTACCAGTTGTTCTTTGGTATTCCACAATCATCCAAAAAAATTGGCGAATAAATGGGCCGGTTCCTTAAGGGTGGCGGATTACCCCCAACGTGGGACCGATGAAATTTTTATGATTTAGTTGAGGCTGAATTCTTCACCAATTTTTCTTTGGTTGTCCACAATCATCCAGAAAAATTTAGTGATCGATTGGCCGGTTCCTTAAGGTTGGCGGATCAGCCCCAACATTTCGAGGGAACAATTAAGTTTTCATAACATGATTTAGCCAAGGCTGAATTTTTCACCAGTTGTTCTTTGGTAACCTACAATCGTCCAGAAAAATAGGCGGATCGATTGGCCAGTTCCTGGAGGGTGGCGGATCACCCTCAACATGTCGCTTGAGAAATGAACTTTTCATGATATGATTCAATTGAGGCTGCATTTTTCAACAATCGTTTTTGATAACCCATAATCTTCCAGAGAAATTGACGTATCTATTGGACGGTTCCTTAAGGGTGGCCGATCTCCCCAACATGTCGCGGATACAATGAACTTTTCATAATATGATTCAGTTAATGCTGAATTTTTCATCAGTCGTTGTTTAAGTACCTATACTTAATTTAATTTGATCGTGAGACAAATTGAAGCACATCCAATTTTACTGAGGCTATGTTATTGTGATGATTGAAAAAATATACATTTTTTGAGAATCTTCTGTTTTGGTGTTGTAAAATCAATAGATAAGAGGACGACATGACGTCCATCCGGCATAGAAAATATTCGATATTCTATAGAATTTTTTTAAATGTGATTTTTTTTTCATCATTTTTCTCTACCTTACATACCTACCTACTTGATAATATAAAATGTTTTTTATAGCCAGGATATACAAGAAAAAATCACGACTTGAGATTTTGAATTATGTCGTCTCTCTTTCATGTAACTAATGGATGTCCCCTTTGCAGCTTCGTTTCAATTTTCAGATTGTGATTAAACGGGTCGATGATCCGAAGAAAAATACTAATTTTTTCAATGATTAATTACTATCGACTGGGGCTGGTCAACTCGTCCAGTTTGCCAAAGATCAATGCAATTCTAGTTGGTTATATAGGGTTCCTAACTTCAAATAAATTCACTACCTCCCTAAATCAAAGAATGTTTCCGAAAAAAAACTGTCTTTGATTCTACATTTATTTGGTGTCCCAATGGAAACAAGATCCATCTCTATTCAGAGTGTCCCAGAAAGAATGGGACATACGGTAACATAAGATTCCCCACACAAAAATATTGCGATCTTCTCGAACTTGTCTATCCCGAAAGTTGATATTAAGTTGATACATGATTTGAATAACTTTCGAAATAATCAGATTATATTATAGAGGATTATATTGATGAAATTTGGCATATGGGGGTTGTTTGACATGCAAAATTCAAATCTGAGCATGGAATTGTCCTTACTTATAGGCTCATTCAAAGTCATAACTTTTTTGTACGCACTCGTACATTTTTCTAAAATTGAAAGATTGATTTTTGTATCACATTTAAATGAAAAAGGTTTACTTTGTAGAAGTGGCTAGGAGTAACCTTTTTCAAGATATTTGAACTTAAAGTGATCCATGCAATGTGGTTTTGGATGGAACATTTTGAAAATAAACTTATTGGTCTTTGAAAACGGCGTTATCATGGTAATTTTGACATTAGCTTGAACGCTCAATGTTTCTTGATCAACAAAGTCTTAATCCAAATAAATATTTGAAAAAAAAAAATCATTTTTTTTTATAAGAAACATTGAACATCGATGAAATTGCAAAACTACCGTGACACCGGCGTTTTCGAATCCCCCTATTTTCGATATTTTGTATTCAAAGCCACATTGCATCGATTAGTTTATGTGCAAATATCTTGGAAAAGGTTCCTCTCATCAACTTTTGCAAGGTAAGCTACAAAAAAGCTTTTACTATATGAATGAGTGGAAGTATGTGTAAGTATGTGTAAGTGGCGCCCCCTACATGTAAGAGCCATATTAAAGCCAGATTTAAATGTTGCACATCAAACAACCCCTATACAGTGCGTCAGGCATCCATAGCTCGTATACCACTAAGACAGACACTTACTATACATATGAGTGTATTTCAGGAAAATTTTCGCAAATACACAGTGGTTCAAAAAAATAGTGACGACATTTATTTATTTTTTTAAATGGAACACCCTGTATTTTTTTGGATACAAAGAGTTGTCCGAAATTTTCATCTGATCTGCTTTGACAGTTTTCGAGAAAAAAAAATCGTTTTTTAACCTCTAAAAAATGATTTTAAAGATGGTCTTGGGTCTGTTTTTTTCCAGCTCCGCAGTCGCAATTCCAGTACAGTAAGTCCAAATATTTTCTCTATTTTGTACAGGGTGTCCAAAATTTGATTCCGAATGTGACAACTTTCAAAGCAGTTTTTCTCAAGATTTTTAAATGGTACACCCTGTTTATTATTTCACAGTTTAATGCAGAATGAAGGTACAAACACTTTTTGTATTCACAAGTTTATTTGAATTCTGAACCGTTAAACAAATATTCACCAAAAATCATAAATATGTCAATTTTTATCAATAAAATAGTATAGTAAGTATATGTTACGGCTAATATACAAACTTGGATAGTTTATGAACTAGCTGGATAGTTTATAAACCAACCAAACCATTGGCTATTTTGATAGAAAAGGCAATTTCCAGTAAAATAGCAGTTATTTTGCAAACAATCCAAGAATCTTGGCTAATTTGCTTGAAATTATTAAGAACACCAAAAAAGCTGGTTAGTATGTAAACCAACCAAGGCAATCTGGCTAATATGAAAACCATGATTTCTAGTAACATATGAAATAACCAACCTTTTGGCTGGTTTATAAACTTACCAAAAATATGCAGCTGTTCGTTGGTTAGCAACAGGTTAAGATTTTAATTATTATTGTAAATCATAATTTATGTAATTTGTATGGGTATCATGAGAATCAAGATTGGTTTTATTGTTTATTAATATAATCACTAACCCAAACTAACCCAATCTTAATTCTCATAATACCCATACAAATCACATGAATTATGATTTACAATAATAATTGAAATGTTAACCTGTTGCTAACCAACGAACTGCTGCATATTTTTTTTAAGTGTATCAGCCTAACCCAACAATAATAATTGTTATGTTAACCTTTTGCTAACCAACGAACTACTGCATAGTGTAACGATCGGCAGAATAGTCACTCCCATTTTTTATTTGATTTGAATTAGAATCTGAAAATTTAATTTATCAAATAAGAAATGCCTAACCTAGTTAGTTTATTTTACTAGAAATGATGGTTTTCATTGTAGCCAGATTACTTTGGATAGTTTACAAACTAACCAGCTATTTTAAATGCCTATCCTAGTTAGTTTATAAGCTAGCCAAATGTTTGGCTATTTTATGTTACTAGAAATTATGGTTTTCATTTTAGCCAGATTACTTTGGATTGTATACAAACTAACCAGCTATTTTGGTTTTCTCAATAGTTTCAAGTAAATTAGCCAAGACTCTTGGATAGTTTGCAAAATAACTGCTATTTTAGTGGAAATTGCATTTTCTATCAAAATAGCCAATGGTTTGGTTAGCTTACAAACTATCCAGCTAGTTTATAAACTATCCAAGTTTGTATATTAGCCGTAACATAAAATATACACAAAATAGCCACGATGGAAAAATAAGCTGTTCATTGAATAAAAAAATTCATTTTTGCAGAAAAATAAAATTATTTCAAAAGATGTTCGAAATGTCTTCCGTTTTTTTCACTGCACTTATTTATTCTCACTTGAAAAGACCTGTCCACATTTCTGAGCATTGCGGGTGAAATGGTTGCAAACGCTTCATTTATTCCTTGTCGCATGTTCTGCTCAGTTGTTGGGGGCTCCTTATAAACAAGGTCTTTCACGTACCCCCCAGATAAAAGTAAAGCTTGGTTAAATCGGGGAACCTTGCCGGCCATCTAACTGGTCCTTCTCTTCCAATCCAGCGAGTTAAATAAACAAAGCGTTTTTCCATAGCAACCTAAAAAATGTTTGTTTTTACTGATGGATGGACATAATTATGGTCTCCGGTGAATATCTTTTGAGCGGTTGAGAATTTGAATTAATTTATGAATACAAAAAGTGTCTGTACCTACATTCTGCATTGAACGGTGTAATAATATACAGGGTGAACCATTTGAACATCTTGAGAAAAACTGCTTTGAAAGTTGTCACATTCGGAATCAAATTTTGGACACCCTGTACAAAATAGAAGAGAACCATTTGATGTTGGAGTATCTTCGGACTCAGTCTATTGGAATTGTCACTGCGGACCATCTTTAAAATTATTTTTTAAAAGGTTTCAAAACGATTTTTTTTTTGTTGTTTTGTTTTTTTCTCGAACACTATCAAGGCAAATCAGATGAAAATTTTGGCCATAGGAAAGAACGTCGGAACAAATCTTTACATCAAAAAAAATACAGGGTGTCCCATTTGAGAAAAAAAATAAGATGTCAGTTTTTTTTTGTACCACTTTGTATTGGCGAAAATATTTTCGTGAAATACACTCATATGTTTATTATAGGTCTGCGCATGAACGAAATTCCTAACCTGAATGGTCTACGAGCTATGGATGCCTGACGCACTATTGAAGGAAGCTGTTTATCAAATCTCATGAATATATTGATTATATAAAAAGTTATTTGAAGACATCAAAAATTAAAAAAAAAACGACTTTTTTAACTTTAACTAACAACTTCTGGGACATACAAGTTCGGGGCGAACGCAATATGTTTGTGTGAGGAATCTGCTGTTACCGTATGCCCCATTCTTTCAGGGTGCATTATGGAAAACTATACATAGGGAAAATTGAAAAATCTGACAGTATAAAGTGTGGTCATTCAAGTGCGCAACATATAGGATTTAAATTCCAGCCAAAATTCGAATATTGCCGAAAGTTGGTGCATGTTTGATAATCATATTAGGTGCAATTAGAATGGTTGCAAGTCGAATATCATACAAGGTTTGACAAAAAATATAAAAATTGTACAGGGTGTTTCCGTATCTTTCGTCTGCAGACTAACTCGCTTATTATGCAAGATAGATAGGGACTTTGAATACAAAGTTAGTAGGTATTAACATGAACTGCCGAAAAAAAAAAATATTTTTTTGTATACCGGGTGCACGAGAAAAGTGTGCCAGACACAACTTGCCTTTTTTTAAATGGAACACCCTATATATTATTTTATAATCAAATAGACATTATTTTTCTGATCTCAAAAATATACAATATGAAGGCATTCCTCCAAGCCATTTTCAAAATATTTGAGTTTTAAAGTTGGTTTTTTGTATTGCCAAATTGTAGTATCTATGACTACATTATTTGTTTGAACATTATTAATCAATTTTTATCCTTCCAATAATCTAAAACAACGAATAAAACAAGTGAATACATTTTATTATTAAGGGGATTCATCCGCTCGAAAAAGCACTGCTAGCAAAATAAGTTTTCATCACGTCAGAACGCGGGGATTCTCTATCACCCACACATGTGCATTGTGTCGATTAAACATCCCTGCTGTGCTAAAAGCAGCTTCATCGCTCCATAAAATCTTATTAAAAAAAGGCAACAAATTAAATGGTCAGGATTTCAATTTTATGGACAGTACTCTTTGCCATTATTTTATTTCCCTTGGTCAGTATGATAATAAATGGTCGGTTGAAATAATGAAGGGTCAGTAACATAAAGAAGTGGTCAGTAAAAATAATAAATGGTCAGTATAATAATAAATGGTCGGTTGAAATAATTAACGGTTAGTAATATAAAGAAATGGTCAGTAAAAATAATGAAGGGTCAGTAACATAAGGAAGTGGTCAGTAAAAATAATAAATGGTAGATATAAATAATCAAGAGTCAGTATCATAAAAAAACGATCAGATAAATTAGTAAATGCCTGGTGAAAATAATGGACAGTCTATAAAATTAATAAAGCGACAGTAAAATAATGAATGGTTGGTCATATATTTTATTTCGTATAAATACAAACATTTTTACAACGGAACGAAACACAACTTAGTAAAGAGAAAACATTCTGCCTTTATGTCATGATGAAGTAGTCAGATAGGTTCCTTTGAGAGGCGGATTTAGTTTTGGTTAGTTAGGGTTAGTTTGTGTTGGTAATAGAAATTGATGAAAAATATGCAGCGGCTCGTTGGTTAGCACTAGGTTAACATTACAATTATTATTATATATCATAATTGACGTGTTCTGTATTGGTATTATGTGTATCAAGTTTGGGTTAGTATGAGTTAGTTAAAATTATTACTGACTATTGCATACTGGCCATTTATTATTTCTCACTGTACATTTGTAGAATTATTACCAGCTAAGTCATACACAACATAAATTTTTACTGACCATTAGAATCACAATAGTGAACATAGAAATACCGGTCAAATAGTACTTTTACTGCTCAAAAATTCCATTTTTACTTATCATTTTTAACAGAAATACTGAGTCTTCTACAATATTATACTGACTGCTTGTGATATTATACTGTACATAATGAATTAAATACTGTTCAGTTTATTACAACCCTTAAAAAAATGATTGTCTCTAGTTTGTCTACGTAACATTTCATTGCAGTATATGCCAGTCTTCTAATTTTATGAGCATCTGTTTATTTCTGAACAGGTTTTTATAAGGATCATGATGATATTTGTGTACAACAGTAAATTTTTTTTTTAGATATTCCAAAGTGTTAACTGGCATCTGCAGTTGATAAACTTGAATTTTACGAAAAAATAATACTAATCTTATGAATCCATCAGAATTATGATGATTCTTACTACATACCTTGAAAATATCATGCTTTTGTCGTATAATGAAAAGTGCTTTTACTGGTAACTGACCTATAAGAATGAAGTCTCCGATATTCACCCTGCGCCTGAGCAGCATTATTATTATGTTTGTAAAATAAACGAACCATTACTAGTTTTTTCTACGACTTTCAAGGAATGTCACTATTGTGCAATCGATATCGATTAGGAAACGTAGCACATTGTGCAACCGTAGGAAATGAAACCATTCCCTACTAGTTGCCTAGCAACCCATGGGAAATGGTTTCATTTCCTACGGTGTGCTACGTTTACACCCAATATCGATTTAACGATTACACGATAGTGATATTAATTGACAATCGTAGAAAAAGTATAGTGTGAAACTCGCATGGAATGACCATTTTTCACTCGTATGAATTGCTGCTGAATTGCGAGTATGAAAAACCTTCATACTCGTGGGAAATGAGTATCATTCCATGCTTGTTGTACAATATACTATCTCCTCTTCAGTATAACGCATTTGACTAAGCCATTCAAAGAAATCCGACAGCATAACGCACTATCAATAACATCCAAAAAATTATTGTGGTCATAGATACTACAACTTGGCAATACCAAAAAACCAACTTTAAAACTCAAATATTTTGAAAACGGCTGAAAGAAATGCCTACATGTTGTATATTTTTGAGTTTCAAAATAATGTCTATTTTTGATTATAGAATAATATATAGGGTGCTTCATTTAAAAAAATGCGAGTTGAGTCTGTCACACTTTTCTCGTGCACCCGGTATACAAAAAAATATTTTTTTCTGGCGGTTCATGTTAATACCTACCAACTTTGTATTCAAAGTCCCTATTTATCTTGCAAAATAAGCGAGTTAGTCTGCAGACGAAATATACGGAAACACCCTGTGCATATATGTTTTGACCAATCTTGTATGATATTCGACATGCAACCATTCTAATTGCATCTCATAAGATTATCGATCATGCACCAACTTTCGGGAATATTTGACTTTGGTTGCAAAAGCTTTGGGAAGCAAAGATTTCTTGGGATACTCCAGTAGAGGATGATATTGCACATTTATTCAAATATTGGCTTGTTGAATTACCATACCTGATGAAGATCATGATTCCCCGATGGATTATCATGGACTTTGCAAATTGTGACAATAACACTGTCACAATTTGCAAAGTCCATTTATTCGCGATCTCACTGGTGGTGAGTTCTGGAATCACATACCTGGCTGTGAAAATCCTGCCGATTTGTTATCCCGTGGGTGTTCACCAAAGTATTTGTATGAATCAAGATGGTGGGAGGGTCCCAGTTGGCTTCAGCAACAGCAGGATATGTGGCCTCGGACAGTTTTCAGCATCAATAAAGATGAAATTGGACAAGAGAAGAAGAAATCAGTTACCACATTGCTCAGTACGCAGACCAAGAAAATGCTAAGTACTGACTGACATCTGACCTATTTCTCCAAATATCTGAAAACACTGCGTATGATGGCATGGATAATGAGATTCAAACAATCTAAGATAGGCGTGGAGGTGAGCTGACTGCAGATGAAATTGACTCAGCAGTTCCTCACCAGAATCATTCAGATGGAAATCTTTGTGGATGGATCAGACCAGCGTTTCATCCGTTCAAAGACGAAGTGGGCGTTATCAGATTTAAGTCGAGGGTGAGTGAGAAGGAAAGATAGTTATGAGTTTTGATATCTGACACTCAGATCAAATCTTGTCATGTTCGAGCACAGGTACTAATGAACATTCTAAGAGAACGATATTGGATTTTAGAAGGACGTCGAGTGATCAAGACTGCTATCTCCAAGTGTGTCGTTTGTAGGAGACAAAATGTTAAATCATTTGAAGTTAATGCACCACCGCTTCCTATGGACCGCGTTTGTGACGCTTTCTCTTTTGAAGTCGTTGGTGTGGACTGTGCAGGACCTTTGGTTTTGAACTCGGGAGAAAAGTCCTGGATTTGTCTCTTCACTTGTGCCATTTATCGGGCCCCCCATCTGGAACTTTGTTCGTCGTTGTCAGTTTCGAACTTTATGCAGGCGTTACGTCGATTCATCGCTAGGCGAGGTCGACCAAACGTGATTTATACTGACAATGGGACAAACTTTGTTGGAACGAGCAATGCATTGAGAAGCTTGACTGGCAGCAGGTATTGAAGGACAGTGGACAGTGGTGCTGAACGTATTTCCTGGAAGTTCAATCCGCCCACAGCTTCGCGGTGGGGTGGATACTTGGAGAGGATTGTTGGTGTACCTAAACAAATTTTGCGAAAGGTATAAGGACGCGCTTTATCGAATTATGAAGAACCTGCGACTATTATATGTGATTGTGAAGCAGTAATCAATTCACGACCATTGACTTACCATTCTGACGAGGTATTGGTACTCTTCTCCGAGACCTTCAAGAAAGTGGCGTTCCCGACTGTGATGAAGTCAGTCGTCAATCCCTTTGCAGGAAGATGACTCATCATCAGAAGTTGAGAGATGATCTGAGGAGACGGTTCAGGAATGAATATCTTGGTCAGCTCACTTGGTTGCAGAAAAGGAAAACCTGTAGAAGTGTAGCTCCTATAGAAGTGGTGCTCATTGGAGACGATAACCAGAAAATGATTAACTGGCCGCTAGGACGAGTTACAGAAATTATTCCGGGAAAAGATGGTGACATACGCTTGGTCAAAGTGCGAACAACCCGTGGTGAGACAATGAGACCAGTGCAAAGACATTTTCCCTTAGAATGCTTAGATGGTGTATCAAGTGGATCAATAGAATCAAATTATGCAGAACCTGAAGCCGAATCACCAACAGGCAAAGAAGCTCGTTACTGTGAAGAAGCTGATCTAGATGATGCTGCAGAGCCACCGGATACCATGCCAGTCTTCACCAAAATGACTCGAAGTGGAAGAGTTACTAGATTACCATCCCGATCGATTCCTATGACTTATACTTTCATTTATTTTTGTTTCTCAGGTGAGAGAATGTCGGGAATTCAGTAAGGTGGGTTCAACTGGTGAGATTAGGACCACAACCCCGGATGGAGAACGGCAACCCTGGTTGGTTGCTAAGTGTAATTGTTGTCATGGAGAAGTGTTTTAGTATTCAGTTAGTTACAAATTTTCAAAAAATTAGCGAGACTATGCCTGGTTTATACAACAAATTCATAAGCATAAGCATAACTCTAGTCATAAGCACAGTCGTAAATATATGAGTAACTTTAAGGTGGTTTATACAACTTCATAAGCATAAGCGTTAAAAATTTGCTTGTCAATCAAAATTCATACCTTACATCAAATTAATAGCGTTTTCGATTGGTAAAATCGGGCAGCACTGGTGCAACACTCGGGCAATATTTATGTTCGATTGGAAGAAATCGAGTGGATTTTTATGTTCGATTGGGGAACCGGGTCAATGAGTTTTGCACTCAGTGCAGATTTTTCGGCACGAGGACTTTGAGCTCGTGCTGGTAAAGTGCAATTTCAGTGCATTAGCAAAATTGAAAAAAAACATGAGAAATGGTGGATATAAACGTCTCGTGATGTGATTCCGTGGGTGGACAAGACATTTCGAGTTAGAGCTATTATGGAATCTGGAATCTAGTTGTCCCAAAAAGGAAATACTGGCGTTGACGAGTTATGGAAAACGAGTACCTACTCAAAACTGAATTAATTTCATTAAAGATCTGGTGCATAATATACCTTATTTCTCAAAAAAGTTGTTCCTAGTATCTATGATCTATATAGGAATACAATATAATTGGTCTCAAGATTTTGTCATTTGGCAATGAGAAATGGACTTCTAATTAGTTTAGTTTTAGAGTCGCTTCAGCCGCTACGCAGAGACAACATAATATTAGATTTTCAAGAAGTTTAATGATTCCAATTTCAATTCAATCGGAATTTTACCGTGCAATATGCACTCGATGAAAAATGTATGTTCGATTGGGATTGCCCTAGAGCAAATTTTCATCATAACTGGTTTTGCCCGAGGTCAAACCCAGTGCAACCCTTGTTTTCCCAATCGAAAACACTATAAAACTGAGGAAATATTGCATTATTCACAAAAAAGTAAACGGTTCAGAAACCAAAACAGAACATAAACAACTATCGAGAAGCCAGGAGCCTAAGAAAATCATGATAATACTTATATGAAGACAGAGCTATATTTGACTACTACCGTAGATTGTCAGAAATGACGCCTGCGCTGTTCCTATTTTTGCATAACTTCATTACGAGTGTTCAATAAAAAATACGATCAAGTCACCTCTGGATTTCTTTTTCTGTCATGAACGTAGGTCGTGGCTAGTTTGTATGTTTTGGCATCATGGCATCTGTGACGGTTAGAAAGTGGATGTCATGTCATAATTGCGATGTTAGCCAAGACATGCGTTTTTTGAAACAATGGCAATCCATAGGTGACTTGATCGTATTTTTTATTGAACACTCTTTACATAAAGATGAAAATTATCAACTTTCTTATCCTTATGCTTATCCATATGTTTGTGAAAGTTTGTATAAACGCGTTCATAGAAAACCATACGTTCAAGTTTTGTGCTCATTACTAAAGTAATGCTTATGCTTATGAATGTGTTGTATAAACCAGGCATTCAAGCCGACATTTGTGTTAAAAAACTGTAAAATATCGGGATAAATTGCTGATTTCGAACCGTCGACGTTTTCTTCAACGGTTAGTTGATTTGGACTTGACAACAACCATTGCTGCACCTGAAAGTCACTCTCAGTTAATGTTGTCGTGCAGCAGCTTGTTGGGCAATATTGCTGTTACTTTTGTAACATGAAGATATATTGCTTGTATCTTGAGTCATTTAGGTAGGCTGGTCCCATCCTTTCCCATACAGAGCAATGTTTCGGCAATCTCGTCTTCGTTTGCATGCGGGTTTTTGAACGCATCGATGATTGATTGCAAATGCTTGTTCTTCCGTAGAACTTTGAGAAAATAACCCTGTCTAAATCTAGCAGAAGTAGTATCGCAACCACTCATGATGGATGGTTTGAGATACCTTATTCCCTTTTCCCGGTTTCAAAGAGAAGCCATTTTTTATGTTAGGTCACAGATCAATCTAAATCATCAGAAGGTCGATATCTTCCTCCACCACTGTTACATATTCATTTGATGTAGGTCTAGAGCTGTTGTTATGATTTGAACATCGGCATCCTCTTTAGCTTGCTGTGAATCAATTTTCTCCTCATCAAATTTTTCATTAGCATAGAGATCAACCGATCCTTGTTTTTTGCGTTTGCAAGGAAACTTTCCTTCGAAGTAGGGACCGTCGATTTTGTAAATGATATAGCAGCAGATTGTTTTCCTTGTGCTCCTCTATCGCTCTATGTGTTTGGTGCTATAACAATTTTTGATTTGAAAAGAATGTACGAGTGCGTACAAACTATATGAACGAGTGATAAGGTGTGTAAGTGGCGACCCCTACAAGTAAGAGCCATATCAAGGCCAGATTTGTATTTCGCGTATCAAAGCACTGCTTTATACCAAATTCAAAAAAATAACTTTATTATTTCAAGTCATTTGAAGAGATCAAAAATTATAATCTAACTGACACCCTGTTTCTTTCTCAATATCAACTTTTGGATACTAAAAATTAGGGTCTATCGCAATATTTTAATGTAAGGAATCTGTTGTAACCGCATTCATTACGGACCACCCTTTATATATTTCCAGGATCAGTAAGTTTTAGTTTTATGCATGGTTTATACAACAAATTCATAAGCATAAGCATGACTTTAGTCATAAGCACAGTCGTCAATATATACGTAACTTTGAGGTGGTTTATACAACCTCATAAGCATAACGGTTTAAAATTTGCTTATCAATCAAAATTCAGACTCAAAATCAAATTAAAACTGACTTCAGGAAATATTGAAATATTCACAAAAGTGCACAAAACAGTGAACAGTTCAGAAACCAAAACAGAACATAAACAACTATCGAGAAGCCAGGCGCCAAAGAAAATCATGATAATACTTATATGAAGACAAGACTTTATTTGACTACTACCGTAGATTGTCAGAAATGACGCCTGCGCTATTCCGATTTTTGCATAACTTTATACATAAAGATGAAAATTATCAACTTTCTTATCCTTATGCTTATCGATATGTTTGTGAAAGTTTGTATAAACGCGTTCATAAGAAACTATACGTTCAACTTTTGTGCCTATGACTAAAGTTATGCTTATGCTTATGAATGTGTTGTATAAACCAGGCATTAGAGTAGCTTTAAGTAGCTGGGAAGAAGAACATATTCATATTTGTTCAAAATTCTAATTGTTATTGTTATTTTTAATGGCAGAGTGCAACACTTATTTTCTCCGGGTCACGCTTCTTTTTCGTACTGAACTTCACCATACCAGTTGCAATCAGTCTATCTACGTTGTATTTAACTTGAATCAAGGATACATTCATAGGACACCTTGTTAAAATTTGATCTGAAAATGTAAAGTTTTGCGAGGATGGTTTGAATACATCGACCTTCAATAAGCTATCGATGCCATCTGAAAAAAAATCCAAATAATCAAATTTTGAGAAAATTTTATGTAGTTTTATTCTTAATGGAAAGGTTTTCTCGGAAGTTGATGGTTTTTCAGTTATAAGTCGGAAAGCATAAGACAAGTGAATTTTTACCTTCTTTTGCGTTTTTCCCTATGTTGCGTCACAAAATTTTGTTGGCAAACTTCAAATTCTAATTCAGCACTCCAAAAAACATGTAGAACCATAAAATTAAAAGTACCCAAAAATTTGCTCGCGAGTGGCCTTATTGCACAAAAGTTGACTGCATTATCAGCAAAAAAAAAAATGATGTTCTCTTGCGATTTTTGAATAATCAACCAAAGGTTCGTCCGGAATTGCAACAAAACACAGAACCGAATGCCGTCGTGAACATTGCTACATCACGTTCGTTCCACCGATTGTCACATTGAAGACATTGGGTGGTATAATTACTTTGAAAAAATGAACCCATATACTTCATGAACAATCGACAACGATGATGTTAGAGTAGAAGCATTTCACTTTTCCCTATTTATAACATAAAACCGATAACTTGTCGAACGCTGTGATGATGCACTGTTCGTGTCGGGCTTCGCTAGACGAAGCCGGTGTGACGTTCGGTTTGCTGTTTTGCTGTTTGTTACAAGTGGGGACGCACCTTAACACCTGAGAAGTCCTGGGTGGGAAGTTTTTCGTATCCTACCCGGTATAATCCAATTCATGAGCTTGCCGAAATACAGGAGATCCAACGATAAAACAAATCTTGATGATTTCACTATGGCCGAATCTTCGCTATTATATCGGAAGATTTATAAACGTACAGTCGTGGGCATGAATCTGTTGGACAAAATTTGTAACGTTTGCACAATTTTTGATGTTCCAAGTTCATGCTTATTTCGGCAATGCTGGGATGTTTTCGACTCAGTTTCATAACTTGTCAGAGACAATGGCCACAATGACATGATGGGTTATCAGTACAGCTCACACAGAAAACATGTTTTTGTCCAACGAATATACGGTACTCAATATAAGTGGCCGGTTCCCGTGCCATTTGGTTACCTCGCACATTTCCAGCTGACTCCTTGCGCCCTTGTATCCATCCCAGAGTATTATCGTTGGAGGCTCCCAGTCTTGCTGACAAACCCAGAATTTCACAAATATTTGAGATTTGCCCATCATTATTTTGCCATTTTTCCATATAAAACCAAATTTTGAGTGAGATACTTCAGTTGATTAGCGAAACAGACAAGGTTTGATACCCATTCAAATTTCGAAGCTTTTTTAACGGGGTTCAAGAACCACTTGGAGGGTGAATTAATTTTGATAAAGCAAAAATCACTGGAATCACAGGGATAAAGTGAAATGATTAATAAAGATGGTGTAAAACTAGAAGGATATGCCGCAGTAATCGGCTTGTAAAGACAATTTTACATAACAATATCATTTAATAACATGGAATTATTATTTACCAATTTACCCAGCTTTTTCCAGGTGATATTCATTTCCAATGGGCCATGTAAGAGTTTTCTTGTAGCTGTAATTTGACTTGGTTTTTTTCTACAAAAAGTTCTGTTTTCTTGCAAGTCACTAAGAACAATGTTTCTCGCCAAGAGCATACACAGGCAGGGACAGGGGCGAGCAGCTGCCCCCTCTAGAACTTTATAGAACATAAAAAATAGTACTCAGAGTTGTGAAAAAAATTAAAAAAAATAGACAAAAACCTCTAGAATACTGCAATAAAAAGTGAGATACATTTTTGAGCCGATCCCCCATAGCGCCCCCACCCTTGTTCAGATCCTGGGTACCTACGCATTTGTTTTTCGCTGAAAGTTTGATAGTAAAGGTTCTCCAGATCTCTTGTTTTCGAAACGATATAGTCCAATTATTATTTTCGACAATGTTGAAATTTGAATAGGTACTTAGTTGGAAAATATCTTCTTTCTAGATCTGCCACTTCCTGGGCAACCTCCATGCAGCGCACATGAGGCATTAAAACTTCTGATTGAAAAAGTATTGAGGGAAGCGGTGAATCGTCCATTGCTCGAAAATGCACATGCACACTCAGCCGCGCATTTACAGGATGCTAATCTACATGAACAAATGGTAAGTTACTTCTTTTGGCGACTATCGAATTGTCTTTATTTGTGGAAAAAATATAAAGTTGAATTTGAGATTTTACTCCTGACGTAAACAAAACAATTATTGTCATTGATTTAGTGGAGTTAATTCGGCTATCAAGATCAGCATTTGCAGGCGTTTATTGTAGGCACACACCTCCTCATGAACACCAATACCGCCCAAATGACTCATCAACCTATAAACGTAATTAACCGAATATGGTAAACGCCAAAAAACTTTGAATCTACGTCATCGATGGCACCAAGCGCATTGTTATGTGACTTGATGGTGACCAGATGTTGATAGCAGCAAAATTCAAAACAACGCGCTTGGTGGCAACGATGACGTAGGTTCAAAGTTGTTTGGCTTTTAAAATAGTACCATATATGTTAAACGTCAAACAACTTTGAATTTACGTCATTGATGACACCAAGCGCGTTGTTATGTGATTTGCTGGTGACCAAATGTGGATACCAGCAAACTTCATAACAACACGTATGGTGGCAACGATGACGTGAATTCAAAGCTGCTTGGCGTTTACTGTAGATTGTAAGTGTACCGTAGTTGATAAAATCATCAAACTCTATATTATTGGAGAGGATTATAGGCCACCATAACTTGATTAAAATCTATTATTTTCAAAAATTGGACAGATTGTGGTAGTGAGCTAGACAATAATTTATGCAAAATGTGTTTGTACCAAACCTGTATAAGGTAAAATGTCAATTCGGTCAAATATAGGCCATTTCAGAACATAACCTGAAAGTCAGCTGATTGTACCGTAAACAAACATTAACCTCTAATTGTCACTTTTTTCCTTCACATTCTGAGTCATTTTTCGAAATGCCAAGTATGCAATATGGTTTTGTTGAGATTCTGATCCTGAAAAGCTGTGAAATGCTCTTATCTCGCCAACTTAGAAGCTAAAAGCCCAGGAATGTTGATTTAATACAAACACAAAATTTCGATTGTATACAACCTACACGCTTTTAGTTAAATAATTATTGATCCAGACTTTGATGCAAGCCCTCATAGGGCTTTCCAAAAATAACTAACATGGACATAGTAAGTTATTTGGTGCTTACCACAAGTTATTATACCGCATAGGCAGTAGTTAAAAGCTTATAAAAGTTTGAGCTTGCCGGGTTTTGTAGTCATTTTGGAAGTTGCAAAGTTGCAGACCATATTATCAAAGGTGAAGAAAGTTATATTCACATTATTAGCCCTTTTTTTTGATGTCTTGATAATAATTTAACTGATTTGTTTGTAATATATGTATTGTTTACGGTACAAGCCGTCAATTTTGATGTTATGTTGACAGGTTTCTGAAATGGCCTATGCATGGCATGAGATGGAGTGAAAGAAAACTTCATTGCCCAAAAGTATTATAGTCTTGCTGTCAGAAAAATCGTATATCAACAGAACCATGTGTATATTTCAAAAGACGTTTTCTTTATTGATTAAATCGATGTGATAAAAGTAACGGTAATGAATTCTTATCCTCAATGAAAATGAGAGGATGAGATAAAATAAAAGAAAAGTTTACATCAAATCATGGTTTTCTTTAGTTGAATATTTGAGGGGTTGGGAGGTGATAGTACTTATTGAAACAAGAAAAATAAAGAAAAAAAAAAGTTGCAAAAACCTAACCGACTTGACCTGTGGCGCACACCCTGGAATCACTAGATGAAGTATGATAGGTCCAAAGGATACCTGATAAGGTTATAAAGTGCTATTCAAGTCATGTACAAAATTTTGTTTTAAATAAAGGTCTAAATGAATTCGACAACTTGCCTCCAGATCTCAAAAACTGTGATAACCTTGATAATTTTAAACGGCTTTTAAATAATCATGTATTGTCCACATTTTAACGTATACCTACATATTTATATTTTAGTGTTATTTATCTGTTTTATTATTTTTGTTGGTTCTCATAGACTCTAGTTTACTTTAGATATTACATTTATTTTTATTATATTAACTGTTTTTCCATTGTAGCAAAAATGCTAATAAAACTCAAATAAGGTAGCCATGGAAGCTACATTATGTTTTACAACATTTATGTCAATCTAATTTGAGTAGTTTTTAGTATGGAGGACTGTAACTAGGAGTGTAATCGAAATGCATAAAAGTGGTCCAGGTTTCAAATCGTAATTCTGCTTCAATTGTTACCCCCAGATGGCGAAGAGTCGTTAGCGATTTCATGTCAAACAAAAATGTTACCTAGGTAACATAATCAAAACAACGTTACGAATACTCTATCAAAATGCAACAATTTTTATTAGCCAGGTTGCATCAAAGCTCTCACTATTTGATGATAATAGGTCTCATGAATATATTTTTTGTTATACATTATTCTGAAATTTCTAGAATTTTCATATTTTTTTGTTTGATTGCATTAATTGATAGAGTAACTGAACCATGGGCTTGCTGCGACGATTCAACCTCAATTTTTACCTTATAGAGAATGCATGGCATGTGGCATGTGAAGTGGAAATTTGGAAAAAGTGAATGAAAATGTGATGCAAGTATCTTGACCATGGACTTAAATATAAAATGGAATGCTAATACCATGTTAAGAAATGTACAACACACTGGGGGCTGCCATATTGCTTTTTTCTTAGAGGTATATTTATGTTGGTAGCATTGAAAAAGCGGCAAATTTAATTTAATGATGTTTGTTTTGAAACAACTTTTATTTTAAACAAAATAATAAGCTCGAACATACTCCACATCTATTTGCGTTCGCAGACTTGCGAACCAATAGATGGCAGTGGTTGTCTAAAAACAACCACTGCACATTTACCCAGATTAGGGTAGTGTCTAGAGTTGCATCAGTGTGAGTGGTGCCAGCTGCCTTACTGATGAGTCCAATTACGGGACGAAACCGGTATAAGGAGGGCACTACTCACATGGATGTAACTCTGGACATTTATTACGGTTCTGTACCAACCTTTAATTCCGTTTAACATCGGATAACCGTAAAACAATGTCTCTTTATTCCATGATCGAGAGGTACAGCTCGAACATACTCCACATCTATTTGCGTTCGCAGACTTGCGAACCAATAGATGGCAGTGGTTGTCTAAAAACAACCACTGAACATTTACCCAGATTAGGGTAGTGTCGCTAGAGTTGCATCAGTGTGAGTGGTGCCAGCTGCCTTACTGATGAGTCCAATTACGGGACGAAACCGGTATAAGGAGGGCACTACTCACATGGATGTAACTCTGGACATTTATTACGGTTCTGTACCAACCTTTCCGTTTAACATCGGATAACCGTAAAACAATGTCTCTTTATTCCATGATCGAGAGGTACAGCTCGAACATACTCCACATCTATTTGCGTTCGCAGACTTGCGAACCAATAGATGGCAGTGGTTGTCTAAAAACAACCACTGCACATTTACCCAGATTAGGGTAGTGTCTAGAGTTGCATCAGTGTGAGTGGTGCCAGCTGCCTTACTGATGAGTCCAATTACGGGACGAAACCGGTATAAGGAGGGCACTACTCACATGGATGTAACTCTGGACATTTATTACGGTTCTGTACCAACCTTTCCGTTTAACATCGGATAACCGTAAAACAATGTCTCTTTAAAATAAGTATTATAAAACATTGATATATTGACAAAAATAAGTAAGGACCCGCTCATACAAGTCTATTATAATGTTTAAACCCAGTATCGATACTTTTGCATATCATGGTCATATCGCTACTAGTTGGTGTTGTGTAATGGATTGTAACTTGATCCGTTTTTAAATGATTTCAATTCAAAAATGGTTTCAATTCAATCTATCAACTCATTCCATTTATATTAGGTAGGTATAGTCTGTTCATGGCTTTCTTGCGGTTACGCTATACTTTTTCGTCTCTCTCTTACACATTGAAAAAAAAATCACGTACGTCTGAACGAGGGACTTTCGGATCAATTTGACAAATGTCACATGTGGAGCGATGAATCTACGACATACTACCAAACGTCAAATACTGTGACGTGACCGCAGAAAAGCCTTGAACAAGCTGTAGGTATTTTATCGTCTTCCAGCGACGACTGGTGTTGGACGTGTTCCGTAATCACGTCGTCCGATTTTAGTTCGGATCGGTAGAATTCTTCAATAGTTGGGTTGACTACCTTCAAACCAACCAACTTTTTAATAGGATCTTTATGTCTTATAGATTGATACCTCTAGGTATACCTGCTATTTTTTGCAATAAAGCCATTACCGTCCGACGATCTATATGATAAGAAAATATCTATAAATATAATACCTATTACCTGCTATGAGCAGCCCTTAACAAAACTATAAATTTTTATAATATGTAGTTCAAAACGAATTATACCGATTACTCCAAATGTGAAATAAAAAAAAAACTATAAAAGTCACCATTTGAAAGTTACTTAATCTCATTTTTGCACTGTTTGTTGAATCAAATTTGTGACCCAAATTCAGAAACTAAATCCATATCCCACAGAAATTACATTGAATTTCACTTCGAAGTGGAAGTGACCGATTTTCGCTTGCCAAACGAGAATCATATGCTACCATCCACTTTGAATTTGGCATATAACTATTTGCCAACATAAAAATACCTCCACGAAAATCCATTATCGCCGCCCCCATGATGTACAAAATCTGAAGGTTAGCCATTTGTATTGGCAGGGTGTGATCTTGACACATTATTGACGAGCAATAGACCTTACCATGACAATGAATAAATCAAAGCGCTACTAGCAACAGCGTAACCTCAAATGAACTAAGCAAGAAGAGGGACAGAATTTCATGAATATTCGTATGTCGATTCGTCTCCTTGTTATAGTACTCCATAGTTTTTAGTACCATGCATTTCTCTTGTAGATCCTTATCGGCATTTCCATTTTTCAAGTAATATACAGGAGGTTCCATTTGAAAAAAATGCCTTTTTATCATTTTTGTGTGTAGAAAAAAGATTAATAAATTTGAAGCACCCTGTATATTAACAGATCGGTTTCCCTATCGGAATCATATAAACCCACTGTTTTCTAGTCGGCATATCAATTCCAATTCTTCACCGTTTTCAAGTACGAAATTATTGGAGTCAATCCATTGTTGTGTTTTGCGTCATGAATATTATAAATTAATTTCTATCTCGAAAACCGCTGCCGATAGGTATAGGAGTATATCAAGCAAAAGTGATTCAAATCAGTCAAGGATTCCATAAAAATGATAATATACAGGGTGGTCCATTTAAAAAAAGAAAATTGCTACGACTTTTGGGAGGAAGCGGCAACAATGCAAAACTAAAAATATTTTTAAAATATAGATCATACTGGGTTATGGGCTCAGCCAAATATTCAAATAGATCCTATGTCTAGTTTTTCTTAAACGTCTAAAGTACCATAGACCGAGACACATGTATGTTCAAAGGAACTTTCTTTTTTTTTTACGAGTACTATCACCTCCCAAAGTTTGGGACATCCTTTATGAAACACCCTGTATATCTGCAATCAAAATTTTTTTTCTTAAAAACCACACTAACCCAAACTAACAAGTGTTGTTTTTACGGAAATTCCAACTTAACTTGTGGTGTTTTTACGGAAACCCCTTAATTTTAGACGACTATATATAACCCGGACATCTTAGCTTTTCTCGGTAATTTTTTGAGTCAGAACATTGCCCGCTCGGTGAATATTGCAGCGGCGTTGCCAACTCATTTCAGAAGAATTATTCCTCATAATAAATTGTCATTTCTGCAATAATTCAGATACAGTCACGTGCGAATAATTATTTTGGTGAGCAAATATATGTTTTTGTTATACCTGGTTTGGTTTTTCCAAGAAATCTGAGTTCATGAGACGTGATTCTGCTTTTCAAAAGCGGAAGAAAACACTCACAATAAAAGAAAAAGTCAAGTCTAACCTTTTTTGCGCGGAAAAAGAGAAGAAATCTTCCAAGATTGAAAAATTGTTTAAGAATGTGGAAAACATTATCTAAAAGGAACCTAATTAAATAGAGAAAAAAGTGCAGTGCGTTCATTCATACATGTATCCCATTCAAGATATTGAAATTTTATATTAGTTATACAGGGTGTTTCCTAAAGATTGGTAAAAAATTCGTTGTGTGATTCCTGGGGTATTTTCATGAAAAAAAGTTCCTATAAACATTTGCCGAAAAATGCTTCCTAAGGGAGCTACGCCCCTTTAAATAGGGCACCCCGAAGACGGTTTTTCCTCAATATTTCCGAAACCTTACATACAAAAATCATGAAATTTGGTACATCATACAAACTTTTAATGCTGGATGAGAATTTGAGCTCAGAATTTCAAAATTTTAATCAGGGGCGTACCATACTGGCGGGGTTAAAGGTTAAAAGAATCCAATTTTTTAAATGGTATGGTACGCCAGTATGGTACGCCCCTGATTAAAATTTTGAAATTCTGAGCTCAAATTCTCATTCAGCATTAAAAGTTTGTATGATGTACCAAATTTCATGATTTTTGTATGTAAGGTTTCGGAAATATTGAGGAAAAACCGTCTTCGGGGTGCCCTATTTAAAGGGGCGTAGCTCCCTTAGGAAGCATTTTTCGGCATATGTTTATAGGAACTTTTTTTCATGAAAATACCCCAGGAATCACACAACGAATTTTTTACCAATCTTTAGGAAACACCCTGTAGACATAGGTGGACATAGACTTTTGTGCTGGATGTTTGCTAAACAAAACGTCAGCATTTTTTTATAAAGAGAAATTCTTACTCTTAATCGATAATAAATATCATAGCCCTTTAAAAGGAAACTCAAAGTGAAGTCTTACGAAAAGCAAGTCGATGACAATATAATTGCCTTCATCTACACTTATAAGTTTTCTCGAACTCATTTCCAGTCTACAGCAGTTCTCGTTATGCAGTAGCCGACACACCATGGCGATTGTATCGGTAAAGATTAGTAAGAAGCCGATCAAACGAAAAGTTGAGTGATGAAAATGGATAATTCGTTGATTTATACTTGGATTGTTGAAACTTGGTCATTCGACACCTGCAAAATGGTGATTGGACTGAGTTATCGAAATTCTGGATTAGCCAAGTACACCGATAATTTATATAAATCAAGGATCTGTTCACAACATAACCTTTTCCAATGTATCCGGAAAATTCTACAACTTCAAATTATTGAACATGAAAAGTGAATAACTCAGGCTTACATAAATTTCAGGCAATAAACAGTTATCAAACGCATCCGTTATCATCAGCCAATAGTTTATCAAGCCGAAAATCAAGTTCATCCAGAAACAAAGAAGAAAAGGAATATTTCTTCGGCGAAGAGACTCTTGATTCAAAATGGAGGACGGCCGAACTCGATACAACATCCGTGTCCAGCTTGGAAGAGTGGCTACAGAGCGATGGCAGCCTGGGATCAAACAAATTTGTCGATAAAGTGTCCCTTAAGGTAAGTGAGAAATATCCAAAGAATATGAGAATAAACAAATTACTATTAAACCATCAGATAAAGACATATTTTCTTGACTGATTTTTTTTGCAGGGATTCAACTACTAAAAATTTCATTGTCGAGGTCAAAAAATGAAGATTTAGCGACCGGACTATAATATGTATAGGCATATGATAAATGAATTTTTCTTCTACTGATTTTTTTTTTAATCTCTCGTGTATGGCATTTTCAACACATTAACATATTATTACAATCCAACAGTAAAAAAAAGCGATAAGGTCTACACTAACTCAGATTGTTGAAATAAAAGCGCCATCTTGTTAAAGAATACTTGGTAGATGAAGCATTTTTTCACTTATGGCAATCAACAGAATGAATATTGATATATATTAAGAACTTCACAAAAATTCCCCATACAAGCCGCGTCAGCTGTTGACATATACTTTCCGGTGGGACAATATTGTGAAGAGATTTTCGGTATGCCTGTCACATGTCCGGTCACGGAATTTTAATTTTTTGATGTCAACACTGGCATCATTTTCATCAGTTAAAATCCCCTTCTTTAGATTGTAAGTTTGTTGCAATTTGGGTGAAAATGCTCACTTAGAGAAATTCACTGTTTTGCTTACCGCTAGATCTGGAGTGATCAAAAGTAAAATATCAAACATCTACATATTTACACTACTGACTGGTAGTGCCGTACAGTTATTATTGATTTATGTTCACTTAGTTCAATGATTGTCACGATCAGTACACACTTTGTTCGTTGTGACATAATTGCGATACTCTTTATAGATAAAACAAGACATCGATGAAGTTGAATTCGAATCAGAAAACGGATGTGATGATACCGACTATTTCCGATCAGGCTCCTCCTTGATTAGTGAGAGTGAATCCAACTGGTTCCTACAAAGGCGACACTTCCAGGGTACACCATCTCCAGTTCCCGTCCCAATGTTGGTACCAAATCCTGCGACTGATGCTAAGGTATTACGATGTTATTCATGGTGTATCATACCTTCATTTTTTTATTGGGGCTTTTTAGTACTAACCCCACACTTCACATCATTTTTGTTTTCTTGTCTACATTGTCGACGTTCAAAATATACAGGGTCCTGCAATAGTGCGTCAGGCATCCATAGCTCGTATACCATTCAGGTTAGGAATGTCGTTCATGCGCAGACCTATACTATACATATGAGTGTATTTCAGGAAAATATTCTCGCAAATACAGAGTGGTTAAAAAAAAGTGACATTTTTTTTTTTTTTTAATGGGACACCCTGTATTTTTGGATATAAAGATTTTTTTCGGTGTTCTTTCCTATGTCCGAAATTTTCTTCTGATTTGCTTTGATAGTTTTCGAGAAAAAAACAAAAAAAATCGTTTTGCATCCGTTCAAAAAATAATTTTAAAGATGGTCTTGGGTCTGTTTTTTTCCAGCTCCGCAGTGGCAATTCAATACAGTAAGTCCGAAGATACCCCAACATTAAATGGTTTTTCTCTATTTTTTACAGGGTGTCCAAAATTTGATTCCGAATGTGACAACTAGTGTTGCACAAGACAAGAATTCTTGTCTTGAAAACCAGTTTCTTGTCTTGTCTTGAAATCCAAGACAAGAAATTTTCAAAGTCTTGTCTTGCAGAAGTCTTGCATACTAAAGTCTTGTCTTGTCTTGCAAGACTCTTGAAATTTCTTGTCTTGCACATATTATTTGTTAAGTCTCTATATCCTAACAAAAAGGTAAAAAAATGTCTATATTCTTTTTATAGAAAGAATCTTCGTCGTATAAAAAAAGTGATACCGAAATGAACGACGCTAATTTTAGCAGAAAAAATCTTAACGGAACAAGTTCTGTTTATTAAAATATGAAACACCCTCTCTGTGTATAGTGATAACTCCATGCTCGAAGGTAGCCTATTTTATTCTAATCTCAATGATATGATACTTTATGTATCTATATCAAAGAATAATAATTGTACTCTTCGTCTATATAGTAATCGCAAAAAAAGTAATTACATAAAATAGGTAGATAGGTACGTACCTTCCATATTTTTAGAAATATAATTCTAGTCAATATACCTACTAAGAGTAATATGTACCTATGTCAACATTGTCAACAGATGAGAGACAATTTGGCGGACTTTTTTTTCTGCTATATGCTATATCAGCAGGTATTAAAATGTTATCAATCTTCATGATTAAAATTATGTTATTATGGCATATGTCGAGAGAACTGATCTAGAGTTGATTGATATCAGAATAAAATAGAGATTGATATATGCATTTATCAATGTTGTTTCACTTTAAAAAACCGAAATTGGTGTTCGTTTCCTTTCCAAAATGGCAGCCGTTTGGTTCTTTTCTACTCAAGAAAATCTGAAAAATTACAATGATTTGTTTTTTGGTTTGTCGTTCTATTCTTTTCAAATGAAAAAGGTTACATCAAATCAAAATTTCATCAATATAAAATGAACACCATGTTTCTTTTTTAATTCTTTAACGTTAAACGGCGAAATTTAAGTTAAGTTTTGTTGAGTGGATAAAGGTGTTATGTAGCATTTTTTCCACGGAGTTCCATGAAAGTCTATGATTTTGTCATCCAATACGTAACAGAATACACTATCTATCTCCGTCTGACGTATTGACTGAGATGACTCTCTCTCTCTCTCTCGGGAGGGTAATATGGCCTACCCCTTTTGCGATCATGCAGTGAAATTCGCGTCTTCTTTTCATTCATTTAGTATATTTTTGGGTATTTCCGAAAAACTTTTTCGCTGGTGACTTTCAAATAATGTCTGGAATACGTATATAAAATTTCAAGTCATTTGAAAATGTATGCAAATTGTCCATTGAGACTAAACCGTTGAAATAACGCTATTTCGAAAAAGTTCCATAACTTTTAGAAAAACTTTAGAATAATTATCGCACTAATCTATTTGCCATAGATTAGAAAAAAAATACTCTCTTGGCTAAATGTCACGATCATCAAATAACAAGAATTCAAACCATGATAAACAGAACTAAATGCAAACCATAGCAAATGCTACATGTCGCTATGTTGGTTGCATAGATTACATTTATTTGACGTTGGACTTCACATTTGGCAATGCTGGACTATTTCTGCGGTCAGATGTTCCTATTAACTTGCGCAAAGACCTAATTATCACTTTTAGAAATTTATCATTTCCAACTTTCAAGAAATCTTGAATTCAAGAAATCTTGCAAGACTCTTGCAATTTCTCGCATATTAAAGTCTTGTCTTGTCTTGCAGTGCAAGACAAGAAATTTTGAAAGTCTTGTCTTGAATTTCTTGCAAGAGTCTTTATCTTGCAAGACATTTTCAAGAGTCTTGTGCAACACTAGTGACAACCTTCAAAGCAGTTTTTCTCAAGATTTTCTAATGGTATACCCTGTATATTATTTCACAGTTTGATGCAGACTGAAGGTACAAACACTTTTTGTATTTGCAAGTATATCTAAATTCTGGACCGTTTAAAACAATATTCACCAAAAATCATTAATACCCATGTCAATTTTTATCGATAAAATGGTATAATAAGTATCTACACAAAATAAAACTTAGTGGCTCTGGATGACGCCTATCGGAAAACTCAACCGCTATATCCTACTTGCCAAAAACAATTTTTCTCACTTTTTCCCAATACAAAAAACATATCAATAAGCTCTTTTTTTGGAAAATTAATTTTCTCAACAAATTATTCGCCAATATTCTTTCACGACTAATGTCAAAACTATCTGTATTGTTTGTTAGTATGGAGGACTGCAACTAGTCCTCCATATTGGTTAGATAAACAAAGCGTTTTTCCATAGCAACCTGAAAAATGTTTGTTTTTTACTGATGGATGGACATAATTATGGTTTTTGGTGAATATCTTCTGAACGGTTGAGAATTTGAATTAGTTTATGAATACAAAAAGTGTCTGTACCTACATTCTGAATTGAACGGTAATAATATACAGGGTGTACCATTTGACAATCTTGAGAAAAACTGCTTTGAAAGTTGTCACATTCGGAATCAAATTTTGGACACGCTGTACAAAATAGAGGAAAACCATATGATGTTGGAGTATCTTCGGACTCATTGTATTGGAATTGTCATGGATGCCTGACGCACTATTGCAGGACCCTGTATTTCTCCTTGACCAATATAAACTTATTGAGATGATGGGTTCCACATCTATGATAAAAAATTGGGTCATAATACCCAAGGATTATGAACCAGTGAATGCTTCCGGAAATAAACTTTTATACTTTATGAACAACTGACAAAGGACCTAAGTATCCTAAGTATCATCATAACACCGATTGTCTACTATGTTTAAAAGTACAATTTTGTAAAACATAATCATTAGGTATGTTTTTATAATATAAACTAACTTATCGATGTTTTGTTGTGCGAGTCTATACTTTGGTATCAAATAACCTAATGTTTTGGAAATTGACCGCTATTTGTTGTATAAAATAAATACCCAATACAATAAATAAATAATAATCGAATGAATGGAACATTTCTCGTTAAAAGTTTACAGACAAACATAAACCTAGTGAATCTAGTTGCTTGATATAGAAATTCCTTCGATATAACATAAACACCTTTTCTGGGAATCAATATTCAAATAAAATAAGATTTATGAAATACTTCTCATTTTTCAAAGACCTTCAATTTTTTCAGTTCTAAACCATTTATATTTTTCTGTAAAAAAGAAGAGATAGAAGGGGAATTCCAATGTTTATTGGTTTAACATTAATTAGAACTAGTATGATACTAATATTCATTCCAGGTTTTGATTGGTGACAAACCTTTAGACGATACGTCAGACTTATCAGATATCGGATCAGATTTTGAGGGCTCGATACAGCCTCAATCCACACAAAAGCTGCTGGTTCAGTCAAAATACGTGATTGGTGGAGGAACGTCTAACGCGGAATTGTTTGATTCTGCTGAAGTGCGAAGCGAATCTTCGACAGATTCAGGGGTGAAAGAAGTCAATGGAAAGGAACAGAAGAACTTTGACTCACGAGATGATCAACAAAAAACTGATATATCCCTAGATGATGAGAGTGAGTACATACCATGATTAACAAACTTTACATTTTTGAAAAAATAAAGAAAAGTAAAAAAATGTGCTTGGGAGATTCAAGACCTGAGAACCTTCATTAGATATATCTCTGATTTCAGATGTTGAAGATTCGTCGTACATATCGGCATACAGCAATACTGAGAAGGAGGCTGAGTATACTGAAAGTTACGCCTCACTTCCGCGACAAGTTTTGAAAACATCGACTCCAGTGAAGAGGTATTGACGTTATTATAAATGTCAATCAGGCATCTAAATAATTTCTTTTATTCAGCTACAAAGAGGTCAAAGTGGAGAAGCCAAGATCTGATTATGATGATAATGAAGTAGTACATGCGGATAGTGATTTCGAGTTTATTGGTATGTATTGGATGGTCATTTAATTTTTGATATCTTGGCTTGAATACTCAATTGCAGGAGGCACATATAGTCGAAAAGAAAGAGAAAAATGGAAGAACGCAGTCGAAATGAGAAATAATCCTTATTCCAAAGAAAATATTGAGAGAAGGATTAAAAGGTCCAATAGTGCTACAGGCGCAATGTAAGTAACAAGCAAGAAAATTAAATTAAATTCCAATAAATTTTTTATTTAATGATCTAAGTACATTCCTAAATCTACTAGTGTGTTTTACATCATTTATAGTGAAGTAGTACCTAGTGACATTCTCTTGGGCAATGCATTCACTAGCTCGAAATGATGTTGGCCAGGATTGGGTAAACTTCAAGGAATTCTCAATTCTCAAATTAACCCTAATCTGTGTGTATTATCCCAAAGGTTACAGATTCATAATATAGGTGAATGAGCGATATAACTTTTATCGTTTATTATTCTTTTCTCTCCGCAATTCAGTTGTGGGAGAATAAAGTTTAAAGAATTAGAACGGGGAACTGGGTCAGGAGAAACTCATCCCAGATCAAATCAAAACAATGACAAAAAAGCAGTCTCCTACATCAGCTACCATATTCTATGTTGCTAAGGGATAACAGGAGACTTTGCAGTTGTCTGTGATCTTCTCTTCGGCCTTTAAAAACCCTTTCACTCGTTCACACCTCCCTTACTCTTGTTATATAAATAGCGTAGGAAGTATTACAATCACGGAACGAATGAATAAGAAGGATATACATATTGTCTTCACAAATGGAAGCTCTTGGAGGTTGGCCACATTATATCAACGTGACGCCACCGTTCGCTAACTTGGCTTGAAAAAAGAGCATGTTTTTCTTAGGGGGGTAAGTGCAACAAGCAACAGCAACAGAGGTATATTTTCTGCCTTATTACTGTGTCAGTTTGGTGGCGGTCAGCTGCCTGCACAGCTTACGATTTTGGTATCGGAGAGAGCCACAGGAGAGTGGCTACTACTACTGTTCTTGGGCTTCAATTTTGTTGTAATTTTGTTAGACAAACAAATCTTCTGCTGAATAGTGCAGTTTACGGTCTCGTCAAAGTGGATTTTAACTGAGATTTTGATGTGATCACTCGACATGAACTTTTAACGACAAAAACATGCTATTCGATTCTTTTCTCATTTTTGATGTATCATACAACCACAACTTCGACTCTTAGCGAAAAAATGGATAGGACCCTTTTTGTAGATGATAAAGTTCAGTGTGCATTTTATGTTGGGTGAGCTTTTCGATAAGACGATTCATTTTTGGTATAATAACGAAAAGCCGACCCTTCTAGTATAGTCTTTTGGATAGGAATATATCGAGCTATTTCTATTTACCAGTTACTTTTCTCAAACATCATCTTTCA
The DNA here is from genome assembly GCA_958502075.1 of Orchestes rusci. Taxonomy (NCBI): domain Eukaryota; kingdom Metazoa; phylum Arthropoda; class Insecta; order Coleoptera; family Curculionidae; genus Orchestes; species Orchestes rusci. The sequence continues at coordinate 51,597,793 of OY293304.1, forward strand.
AAACGTTTTATTTTCTCTCAAAACATATTCCAATTATCACCACCATAACGAAAATAAAAGGTTATAGACGTAAAGTATGAGAACTTAAGTACAAAGAAATCGACCCATCGGCTGTAACTATTTTTTTTTCAATTTCATAATTCTAATCTTGAGAAGCCGGAATTAAGTTTAATTCAAACTCACATGAAAGCATATCAAATTGTCTTTCAAACAGTACCTATATATGTTTTCTTGATCTGACAAATAGATTATGAAAAAGACATGAGGCCAAAGGTTCAAAGTGAGAGTGGGCCGATTTTATTGCCGCTGGAAGTAGAAAATGAATTTTTAACCACTGGATTGATTTTTTAAAATTTCCCGTCTTGGGTTTCAAAGGCAATCAGAAAAATTCCAGCCCCTTTTCAAATTATCTTGAAGCTTTAATCCTTTTTATCGCAGTTTTGGATATCTGTTCAAAAATAGAGATTAATATGATCAAACCATTGACGGGGATAAGGCATAATTTAATGTCATTTCACAATTTGATCAACACTTTACTATTCAGTTAACGTTACATTATGTCTATTAGTGAGATTAATTTCAGTTTGTTTAGAATGAAAATTCCAACCTACACTTTCGTCAAATACTGATAGAATAGATAATACATAATGCATTCAGCTTCTCGATCGCGTAAGGAATAGCTAATTTTGTTTAAAGAGGAGAAAAATGTAGTATTCGGGTAGGTACCTACCTACCCGAATACTCCAGAAAAATGTAGTATTCCTCCATTTTTCTCCTCTTTTCACTTACTACGGGTACACAGCCTCCCCCGCCTGATAATTTTGTTTAGACTAAGTTTTTTGTTTTTTTTTGGGGATGTCGCTGCTCATCGACCTCTTTGCCATTCTTGAACTACTGTGCAAGAAACGGTGTTTAGATGAGTGAAATCATAGAAAAACAAATTCTTGGTCGAGTGGATAAACATAACTGATACGAATCAAATGTCACAACCGTGGAACAAATAAGGAATCCACCCCGATGGCGAAGCGGTTTCTAATCTATCTACAAAAGCATTATAACGTAGACACTTACAAAAATAGGTATTGAAGGTAGAACGCGCTCGATGCTCATCAACAAAGGCAGCTTGATAGTGGGAAGTTAAATTATCATCGAATAAGTTTTTGTGATGTTTTCATACTCTCCCCATCTTGCAACAGCAGCGTGGCAACTTGAGTGGACTATGGATTGAGTACTCGCACTTTTGATCGTCAATTAAACCTGATTCAATGTTACTTTGGAATGTTTTGAATCATGAAGATTAGATTAATGAAGGTTGCGCAGATTTCACCCTCAACATGTCTACTTTCTCTCGATATGATAATGATATCGATTCACTTTCCTGGTGTCTAAATTATGGAGACCAATACTCCATATTTCAGATTTTTAATAATTTTTTTTTGAGTTCATCAATTTCTGATGGTATTGCGTTCCAACGTACGCCGCTGCATAAAACTTGCCACTTGCGAATTTGATTAAGATAAATCGGTTTCACCTTCTATTTTTCCTAAGCTGAACAATATATGATTTGGTGATAAGATAAAATATTAATCAGTTTAATTAGCATTGTAGGTTCATGTTCGAAAATAAGTATTTAGATTGTTAGGCCGGTGCAGTAAGTGATTTCGTCGGATTTTTTTGTGTTCAGTGTATTTTCGTTTGGAGGGTAATCATGTCCAAAAGTCTTGTGGATGTTTTCAAGAAGGATACAGAGAAAAGAACCACACCTCACATGTGAGTGATCTGGAATTGTAATTGATGACATTTTTATTAGTATGTTTATGAAACGAAGATATGTATGCACTGATTTTTTGAAATAAATGTGAAACATAGCAATGTCCGGAAGGGAATATGGTGAATTCGATCAACTTGTAAAAATATCTGCACATTTATACCTCTCTACTTATTTAGACCAACCGATAAGTTCAACAACAGTGAGTTTTTCTCTACCTAATATCTCACTTATTTTGACTTTTCGATTTCCGCGCCATAACTTTTGTTACTACTTCTTCGATTCATATGTCTTTAATTTTATTTTATCCAAACTTAACAAGTACTTACTCTTCACTATACTTCCTACATTACTCTAGCGCACACGAGCCATTATTTCTATTAAAATGAATATTATTACGTCCAATATGAAATTTTGTCTATTTTACCTAATTAAACGCGTGGAGCTTCTAACAAGAAAAGAAACTACCCACATTTACCCTTAGCGTGATGCAACGGTTCCAACTTTTGCTGTTGCGGTTAACCCTACGATAGATCACGAATACGGTTACGATAATTGAAAATAAAGAAAATGCATGTCGAAATGATGATTGTTCTTCATTCATCTGCTTGGAACTTTTCACCACAAAAGTCTTTCACGTTCCAAATTTTTTTCATATTCTAAAGTTTTTGTTGTATACCCAAAATTCAAGTAACCCCTCAACTGCTCATCCATACTTGTTTATACATTACTTCAGATAGTTTTTTTCGTTTTGATATGATCAACGTAATTGATTAAACTTCCAACTTGGTAGAGTGATATCATGATACGATACGACCGATATACTTTGTCGCTACCCATCATGTTTACGTCATTCACAATTAATCATTTTTTTATTTGATGTTACATCAACCTGTTCTACAATCCTTGATAGCAAGCCTAAATTATTTATTTTCACGAAAAATTTGTGTGGCATTGATCCGATATGATCATTTCAGTAAGCTATATTGGATTAATGGTTCACGATGATTTATTATAATTTCAAAATTTCAGCGTAGGAAAAAAAAGGTTTTTTTTGTAATAAAAATCAAAGTGAACAAAAACAGAGATTATTGGTTGTTATGAAATGTACACATTCAGCTATAGAGCATATTATTATTATATACTCTATTTCACTTCTATTTCGCGCTCGTGTGCAATCTTTTCACTTTTTGGAGCTCCGCCGCCGCCGTCCTAAAAACATCCTCAAATCACTATTATGTCTATAATATAGAAATATCATCAATCACAAACTCCGATTCATATTAGTTTCGTTATGTCCCAGTAATCCAAGTTTCCAGGGCAAAGAATGTAGAAGTTTTTTTTTCACTGGTTCTATATTATGTTTTTTTGGTCAGCTAAATCCAAATCTGACGTCTCGTACCTCAAATAGTCGGCACTCTTTTGATATATTTTTTTTAAATAACTCGAAAACCAAGCGTTTTTGGATGATAACCAAAAAGCTTCAAATCAAAGTATATAAAATCAACTACAAATACGTATAATTACTTCAAATTTTGGATAAATCACTTTAAACTCTGGATATTTCATGACGTCGATAGATCGGGTAGAAAAAATTGTATCTCTTGACTTTCCGCCAAAAAGTTGATAACATTATTGCTTTATTGCGAGTTCGCGCTTTGAACACCTCCAAAATCAATCATTTCATGACTACCTGGTATGTCCTGGTTACATCAGAGGAGTTGGCAAACATGAATGAGGTCGATATACACTCATGGTCATAGCACATGCCTAAAATTTGAAGAAACTTTTATTCTGCATCAGTGATCAAGGAATTAATGGTGCATTTGAAAAGTTCAATCCATGTGATTTACGTGTCCTGGGGATTTTTTCAAAAATTTGTTCGGGCCCTTTTGTTACGTTTAAAAAAAAGGATTAAAAATTTAATTTCTTGCTGATTAATATCATTGGTAGACTATCCTTTGTTAAATTATTGTGAAATTTTCAAAAAGTACATATATTTAGCCCCTCTTTCGAATGAGCCATTTTGATCAAAAGTTACACAAAAAAAAGTTTTATTTTCAACACTTCCTTAAACGTGGGAAAAGGGCCCTGAACAATTTTTCGAAAAACATCGCCAGGACACGTTAACAGACAAATGGATTGAAGTTCTCAAATGCACCATCACTTCCTTGATCACTGATGAAGAATCAAAGCTTTATCGAATTTTTGACATGTGCTTTTCATGTGACCATGAGTGTATATGAATCTCACTCACTTTTGCCAACTCCATAGATGTAACCAGAACATACCAGGTAGATGATTGATTTTGGAGGTGTATAAAGTGCGAACTCAAAATAATGTTATCAACTTTTTGACGGAAAGTCAAGTGCCATTTTTTCTGCTTGATTCATCGACGCCATGGAATGTCCAGAGTTAAAAGTAATTATACGTATTTAAACGAAATTTTGTCCACTTTAATTCAGTTATCAAAAACGCTGAGTTTTCGAGTTATATTTGAAAAATCTGGCGAGGTAGCAAACCTCAGATTCGGATTCTGCAGACTAAAAAACATATAGAACTGGTGAGAAAAAAACTTCTGTTTTGTCTTGGAAAAAACCTTTTTTTGTTGGAGTATTATCCCGAAAAATTTCATTGGAGTCACACCATAAAGTTTGAAGAAAAGGTTGCAAATTCTATGTTGACGTATGATGAAACTCGAATCTGAAAATATAAACAAACTTATCCGTTGACTTATGACGAATCAAAGCTGAAGCTGATCACTTGGGACTAAGACGTTTTGTTGTGATTACCGCTGTAGTCAATGTCCAATTGGATCGCAACACTTCTTTCTGCCTCTTCAGTAATAGACAAAGTTGTTCCGTGGTCTTCAGTCGTGAAAAGCTACTCATGTGAGAGATGCCTGCGGGTCGGACTGCTACCCTCGGTTTGCACAGGTAGATTCGTGTGTGGAACGGCTCGCCGGACTTCAGGGAGTTTCGATGTTTGGCTTGAAATCCTAGGTCGGTCGTCATGTGTAGGGATTTCGAGCCAACGCTCTATGCTTTCACACAATTAGCGTTCGTAAGAGGCATCGGACACAAATTCTCATTATCATCATTCTACAATAGTGATGAACTGTTCTGAGGATCAGATAACCTCATATAAAACATACACTTGCGAGGTACCTAATTAGGTAGTTACGTTATACCATAGATGTTACTTTTAGTAAGCAGAACGTCTTGGCGTGTGATCCCGAAGTGATTACCAATCCTGTAATCACAAATCGTAACCTGGTTAATGCCAAAATCTGCCTGATATGTTCGGTGGTGGCGGGAACTGAAATAGTGTAGATTTAGGCGAGACCCGGGTCTGCTACAGTGTACAATAAAATAACGCGCAATATTTGAGTGTCTGGAGTAAAATTATTGTCGTTCCTTGTGATTGTTTCTCGACTCAAGCAACCGAAACATTAAAAATGATTTCACGGTGCGTCTCTTAAAAAGCCCCCCTCTCTTTTCAGTGCAATTAGTGCACCTTGACATTTCTGGTTCGATTAGTCTGACATCAAGTATGGATATTTGCTATCACTTGCATCCTCATGTAGAGTATCGCGATTTCACTAGAAGCTCAGAAGATTTGTTTTATCAAAGTTGAGTCAGAAGCCGTTTTCATCTTTGATCCTCGAAATATATCTGCCTATAATGCAGCTGAATAGGTCCGAGTACTGACCTCTCTGGCTCACCATATAGGGTAGCTACTGGACTACTAGTAGTATATGCTCTCAATGAGTGGTATGAATAAAAACGAAGTGAATGCTAATACTCCAAATGTAAGCATCTTCTTCGAAGTATCTGCCTAATCATGGAGCATTTATTCAGTTCCATCCATTTCAAACAGAACTATAATCGTAGCATGCTCAGTGAAGCTGCTCCTACACCAACTTCACCAAAGTAAAGCAAATAGTACAATTTCTTCTTCAAATCAAAGTTTCTACTGCAAGAAGTCGGTTCTTCAAGTTGTAGTAAATACTCAAATGGTGCTACTCGTTGTAGTAGCGTCGGGAAAATTTAAAAGTATGTACTTTGAAATGAAGTTCCTTCTTATTTTTGGAAAATCTACTACGTAGATAATACTAATACTTTTAGTATCAGCATTTACTTCGTTTTTATTCATACCACTTAATGATTTTCACTAACCTTCTAGCTCTCAAATAACAGCTAAAATTTTCCGCTAACAAATAGCAATCTGTATTTTATACTGCTTCAATAATGAATGCGCTATTTTTGTTAGCCAGCTAACTCGATGCTGTCCCAGTTAAGAACATGTTGTAGAGTAAGATGCTGTAGTAAATTAATTCATATTTACAAAATATTAGCTGACTCAAACTAACCAACTATTTTCTATCCATAGATTTGGTTCTGACTATTACGCCAAGTTAGCAAGTAGGCCCTCCGGAGCGGGAAAGCAAAACTCTGCTGAGGTGAGTCTAGAAAGACACATTAAACGCCTAGAAGAATACTCGACCTATTCTAGCTTACCTAGAAGCATATACTCTCCCAAAAATTCTAGTAGGAATTTTGTGAAGAATCCTTTACTCTATTTTCCAGACGCTAATGATACTTAGTTTGTGACTTTGATTGCTACTGTGTCTAGGTCCATATTATTATATTTTTTGTGTGAATCTCTAGTTTTTCAAAAAACGGATGAACTAAGTAAAACGGGAAACAATATTAATCAGAAAAGCTATGCGTGTTGGTACCAGAAAAGTAGAATGGAAGGTTGTTGTTAAAATAAACCCTAACATATGATTGATGTTTTTGTGTATTTCCTTCGAAACGCTTTATACAATATGATTCTATACCTACTTTCCTGAAAAATTCTTCATTAACTTTCACACTGTGACTGCTATACCAGCACTACCTTATTGATAGAACACTGTAAGTAGTTGAGGGGTTGGTGTATGTTAGGGTATTTTATTATGTATAACAAAACGAGTTCTAACAATCATTCAACTAAGCAATACTAACAATACTTGAATAGTATAATTTGTTCCAGTCCAAGGGTTTATCGTCTCCATTTGATCAATTGGAAGTAGAATTTCACGCTTTTTTTTTGATAAATTGTCCATAGCTTATAATATCAATCATATATGAAATTAATTCAGATTAATCGGATTTGTGAAAAATTTTGCAATTGCTCAAGGTCAAGCAGAAACTGTGACGACTTTTTTTTTGTACATCAAAATAAATGTTGACTCAGTTATCTGATTCGACAACATATTGACCTATAGACATTTTATGGCAAATCGAACTGTTGTTATCTTTAACATTTGTATAGATATGAGAGAACCACTTAAACTTCATAATTCCGATAAAATGCTCATTTGATTGCTATTTATGATCCTTTTCGGCAAAATTTTTGTGTGCTGTGGGTGGATTGTGACAAAATACCTAATTGAGTGAGTTGTTCGAAATATCAAAAATATGGGATTCCTCATACAAATTTACATAAGTAAATAGTTTGTTCTTGCGTTTTTGAGATTTTTATTTTGTGGAAATGTGTCATCATAATCCTGAAGGGCATGCTTTGGAAATTTATTTAAAATAAGACAATGATGTGAATAGCTGCACTTTTGATATCGCAAAAAAATTAACAGTTGAAGCTTGACTTATTCAAAGAAAGAGTAATGAACAATAATTTTTATCTACGTCAATAATAGTTATGACAATAATATAACCGATATTTTGTCATATTCATACTTTAAATGATATTTTTACGGTTCCTGTAATCTTATCGCTGATACTAGTCATCAAGTATTGTAAATATTTCGCCTATGATATAACGATTGTATTTTAATAATTGATCAAGTCAAATCATTGCTTTTTCATGTAATCTCACAGCCATTTCTATATATTCTGCTTAACACTCTCTTAACCAAAATATATCATCCACATTGTGACTAACTTATCATAACCCTCCGCAGATCAATGGTGTGAGCTGGCCTCCACAAAAATCTCCCAAATCTCCCAGGTCCCTAGTGGAAATAACTCAAACCAACTCCCCTCCAACAAAAGATATCGTCAAATCAGAATTACCCAGAGAAGCTTCTTCAAACGACCTTATTGAAGCCGATATAATAGACTCTGCCATTGTACTGGAAGCTAGTAACGAAGTCAACTCTATTGTACCAGAATTACCGAAACTACGTGCGCCTTCAAGAAACTTTGTTCAATCAATTCTCGATAATCCTCCGGAGCCACCAAAAAGCCGGCCACCATCTTTAGAGTTCTTACAAGTTGATGGTATCCATCAAGCGTTTAGGGCTATCGTAACTCCAACTGAAGATAACACCATGCCAATTGAAACCTTTATATCTAGTCGTACTGGCGGAAACTACAGGATTCAGACGCCGCCAGGTGCGGAGGCCATTACATCAGACTCCGATTTGAGTTTCACGAATTTTTATGATGTTGAGCATTCGCAAGTTGTTAGAAAGACAAAGAATGAGGATGTTCTTATACCCATCAAAGCCACACCCTTAGGGCTATCATATAAACCTCTTGATAATGACATAGTAGATAATGATACAGAGAAAAGTGAGACAGAATATGCACCTCTACCGAAACCAAGAGTACTTGGTACTCAATCAAAAACTGAAGGGAAATTTATTAAAACGTCAGCAACAATCTCACAAAGAAATTTCCCGATTGTTGAAAAATCGAATCGAAATCGCAAACTAAGTGAATCGAGCCTAATCGAAGACACGTTCGATTCCCCTCCAAAAGTGATATCACCAAAAAAAGACAATACATTGATTGACAAGATCTATAAGGACCCAAAAGTCAGATTATTTGCCATGAATAGCAGAGACGACTCGGTTGGGTCAGATATGGAATTAGTCGGCTCAAAAGCATATTTTAGCCAAAAAAGCATTGATTCGAAAATGTCACACATGGAACATTCTTCATCCACTTATATCAGCCGTGGAAAGTCTGGTTACAGCTCAGACGATGGTATGTTGTCAGAGTATGATTCATCCAGAAAAGACATAGCAGAACAGTCATCATATTTCAATCGAGCTAGATCAGCCAACAGCTCTGACGATGGAATTCTGTCCGAGTACGAATCAGGAAGAACTGGTAAAATGTCATTTTTCAGTTCAGAAGAAGATCTTTTATCTATTATTTCGGAACCACACACAGACCTTATTGCCACTAAGAACAAAGAAGTTAAACTTTATTTGGATCTCGTGAAAAGTGAAACTCCGTCTCCTGGTGCTCTGATCACCCCTCGTACTCCAAGTACAAGAAAGTTTATTTATGGATCACAAGAAGATCTTCTAACGATTGGGGAGACGGCTAACTCAATTCCACAAAGAAGAGATAATACCATAGTTTCTAAAATTTACAAGGATCCAAACGTGAGGAGTTTTGCACTGAAGACTAGTCACAGGGATATGGTTCCGGTTGAAAGTGACCAGCGTCATCGTACATCTTCTAATCAGAGTCACAGATTATTTTCCGATGACGAACATTACCATGTAGAACATAAACTAGCCATTACCAAAAATCATAAAAATAGTGAAAAACATATTTATAGATCGTACGATGATTTATCATCGACAGATATCAGCCTCAACATCGATCAAAGTAGTGTCAATACCAATGATGACAAAAGCGAAATATCTATATCCAGCACTTCAGCGATGGACTATAATTTTGAAGATTTGGATGTTCGTGAAATTCAAAAAAAGAATATTGTCAAGTCAACACTGAGTAAATTCTCCCAGTCAGAAGTTGATATCAAGGATGCATTTCACCGTTCAAGTTCAATGGAGAATGGAGATAGTCTTCGAGTTTCAGTACGGGATTTGAGAAGAAGATTTGAAAACAATGAGGTGAGTTCGTTTGGAAGACTTGTCCATGTATAATTAAATTATAGAAGTACGTTTAGAAAAATGAACTCACATCAGTTATCATTTCTTTACTTGAAGCACGTTTAGTTTATCAGCTAGTTACTTCTTCTGGCTGATTGATAACAATGGTTTTCTTGAAAGATAAGTTTTTTTTGTGTCGTGTTCAGCAATAGATTTAATTCATAAAACAGTCATAATCACAATAAGTCCTATCAAACCATATTATGAAATTCCATGAATACGTTACGGTTCTGTACCAACCTTTCCGATTAACATCGGATAACCGTAAAACAATGTCTCTTTACATAAGGGTGCTGCACATAATTCATAGAAGGCAGAAATTATCACAACTTTTTGGTTTCTAATTATCAATCTTATCGTTTCGCCGATTCTCCTTAACAATAATAATCATAGAAGTATAATATTCGCAATTGCCTCATAATACCTATGATTTTTTCTCATTTCCTTTCCAGGTTCGCAACAAACCCGTTGTCTCCAGCTTGACAGCTAGAAGCTTGTCAAAACAAGTTAAAGAAATCTTGATGCACTAGTCCTGTGTTATATTATCCGGTATTATTGTAATAAACAAGTATTAGTTGATTCGTTCTAAGAGATAGTTGAAGTATTATATCAAATCATTGTTTTTTTTTAACAATTCAATGGAAAAAGAGTTGAAAATCAAAATAAAGTAAGACTGACTTTTATTGAATGAACTGTTTATTGTGAGTTTTTTTTTGAAGATAAAAAATAATATAGTTTGGATAAACTCGTTATTATCTTGAATATTTAAATATTTTGTGACTAATTCTATTGTATCTTAGTGAAACCAAGCAGGTATGTTACCGTGAATTATATGAAGTGTATATTGCATATTAAATTTTTATTGAAATGAACAGTTTTCTAAGTTATTCGAGGAAGTTGAAGAGATAATAGTTATTCATGTTAGTGCGTTGTGTTTAAAATAAGTCACGCGAGAAAGATTTGTATAGGCCGAGTGGTATAAATTCTCAAATGACTTGTGAAACATAACGCACGAGTGCCATACAATGTTTTATCCAACAAGTGGAAGAAATTTTTTTTTTATGAGATAATAGGTCTGTTCGTACAACAATCACAAACCAGTCAGGGCCAATCAGCATATTCAGCATTTGCAGTTTGCCAACTATTTCTGATTATTTTGACCAATCGATGAAGCGCTGATCGATTTGTGGTTGTTCTACGAACAGACCTAATAAATTATCAAATTTAAATATCAGTGTCAAAATGACTAGACAGTGATATTTTTACATTTTGGTCAAAGTAAGTCAACGATTATACACTACAAAGGATTGCTCAGTTTGCCGAATCTGTCCGGCAAGGTCAAACTCGCTGTGACGTCACCACTGATGCTGACAGAAAGCGCGTATGCTTTATATGGTATTTTCTTTATGCGAATTAGATTCCAAGCAAAATTTAGGTGTTGTACATTTGAAAATATTGTCATTTTATTGAAGAGAACGAAAACAAATGATTTTATATTTATAATAAACTAAATTTCAAAATGAAAAAAAAAATCTTAATATACCTAACTATTCCAACTGGCTTCTTTACAATCCTAGGTTAAAAACAATATCTCGACAAAACTGGCAATTAATAAGGATGTAATATTCCAATACACAATAAAGTGTAATTTAAAAGTATTGATTTTTAAAATTTACAATTTAGATTTGTATGTGTACAAAGTGCACGTCGACCAAAATATTTTTGTATCTATATGGGAATTGCAAGTTCAGAAAGCTCGTTACCTAATTTCCATATACAAAAATTTAATTTTTGAGTTTTGTAGTTTTAAAAGTAGTTATAATATAGGTACCTACTGACTGAATAACTAATGCTGTGGATCTCTTTCATAGTCATTAACTGTAAAATGGTCGGAGCAAACTGTCGAAAAATCTATATTTTACTTGTCTTTTCTTCTGCAGCGATGCACCCACTCTTTTTGTATTGTAGAAGACACTAAATCCTTGCCTTATGGAAAAGAATGGGATACTTTGCTTGAGCCTTTTGCTTTTTAAGAGCTAATTGATTGTTTTTGCAGACAGCAACAGCACATATTCTGCCAGGCATCATAACTAAAATAATGTTTACCACTGGCGTTAATTATTATTAAACAAGAAGCCTATTTGCTCAGAGAGTAGTGGCCATTTCATTTACTTTCGTGGGAACAAAATGCTCCTTCTTGTGCTAAATCGAATTATTGTTACACACCGTTAACCGTTAAGACAACGAAACGAATAAAATATGTATTGGTATCCCAGCAAACACCTTTGGTCGGCAAGGTACATATTTAATGATGGCATCGTTGGCATCATGATGGCAAATTATTGATGTGCATTATTTGCAAAATAATAACAACTGCAAACATGCATTGTTTGTCAAATAAAGAAAAGGTACTGGCACATTACCCATAAAAAGGCAAATTTCCAATTTTCAATATGCCTGTGAAGCCAAGTTACATTTTCTTTATACAATAGCCAATGCCTTTTAATAGCCTTGCATAGAGCAATGTTCAATCACATGTTAACTGGTGATCTTCATGTAAAGCTTTATTATCAATCATTGAGTAAATAGGAAACGATACGTTATATTTAATCCATGAATTGTACTTTTAGACTGAAACGATGCCAATATTGTCAAGCAATAATTGTTAACCGATATTTCATCACCAAGTTTGTGTGCCCCTTTTTTCATGCTTTCACGCCATTAAAAGTGCTTCTAAAATCATCAGTGTGTTTCACTAGGAATCTCAAATTACTACATTTGTTCGTTTCAGTTCAAAAACATGTTTATTTGTGGATTTGTGCAGTGAGTGTGGAACAAAAATAAGTTCGTATTGAATTGAAACAAATTCATTCACAGTACAGGTGGTTATTCGTGCATTTGATTACGTTCTAAGACTTATTGGGGAAAGAACACAATAAGCTACAATATGCACATGCTACAAAAAAAGGGTTATGTCCGAACTCATTGGACACGAATGGCTCAGTTTATCAACATTTAAAGGTGTAATCAAAACTGGACAATAGGCAAGACGGAATAAAAAGCCACCCTTTCATATGCTTTTAGTGGTATGGTTCGACTTATTTGTGGTAAGAATGTGACGTTTTATATCTTACTATTTCTTAGAAATGCATCAGTTGATTTTGTACCTATCATTTTCTGATACTTGATGAAAGTACTGTACTTATATCAACAATGGTGAATGAAGCATAGGAAGGCGTTTATCAGCTCAACATACATTGCTAAAATGTGCGATTCAAGCACTCAAACATAAAATCTCCATTTTTTTATTGCAGATTGCAGACTCACTCAAGGCTTATCCACTTCCAGTCAACAATTTCACGTTATCTTTAAGGGCCTCGCATAGGAGGACGCACAAACAGAAAAAGACAATAAATTGCATTTAGTTTTAGATATTGTGCCGGTTATTGTTATCCTAACCACATTTTTTTTTTTATATCAGAACCAGAACTGAAATATGCCAATAAATATAATGCACTGAATTGGTGGTGTTTTTTTATCACTCCTTGACGTTTGATGGTGAAGTAGTGATTTGCCATCAATTATCCATCATGGCAAAATGCCTTGCGGCCAAATGACGGCCGGCGTGCCAAATTGATACTCCTCAGGTGATAACTGCCTGTACATTGCCAATGAGAATTGCAGGCATCGCCGTTACTATAGAGTTACATTGCCGAGATGGCATGTTTGCGGGGATATTTTCGCCAACTCGAACTACATTAAAACTACTTGGAAAAACACAAATTATTGGACAAATTCAGAACACAACACACACGATCAACGGCTGAGTGAAAACAAACAAACCATTCAGAACCCATGGTGACGTCACAGCCGTTGTTCGCTGGCTGCCAAACTGCCAAACATACGTTAAATGTAACTGAGCAATCCTGTGTGGTGTATAATAGTTGAAAGTGAGTAGCAAGGTAAATTGATATGTAGAGGTTGCGCCGTAACTAGGAACTCGGAAATCCACGAACGATAAACCGAATCGATCACGTCACCGAGCTCCATTATTTGACATTCCTGTCATCGGTGTGTAATCTTAATGTCATAACATGTCCGTATTTCAGGGTTTTAAAACTTTTTCTTACCGAGTGTCGGCCGTTTTTAAACGTGTTTGAGGGTAAGTTATTACACAGCTTTTGGTATAGAGTGAAATAACTTCTTATTATCAAGTGTGAACCATATTCTATCTTTTTTTTTAAATGTGTATTTGAATTTCAGAACCGAATCGGAGCAGACTGACGTCATTTTTGGCTGAATTCTGATTCGTCCGAAACCCGAACGTATAACGACGCAACCTTATCACTATCAATTAACCTTGAGTGAGTAGGTTGTTTCGTTGCCACGGATAGCAATTGTTTAAATAAATTTTGACACTTTTGTCAGTTTTCCCTGCAGATAAGGGAACCTTTATTGAAAAAAACGTATATAAAATGGAAAAAATCGATGAAAAATACATTCCTGAGGTTTTCCTTGGGGAAGCAGAAGAAGCAGCGATGCAGATTTTACCAGAAAAGTCCCGCGAGATGCTTACGACAAGGAGTTCAAAATGTTTGGGTCTTGGATGACTTCACGGAAGATAAAAGGTATCGATGGAAATGTTCCATTGGCTCATTTTTCACGATACCTAGAAGAATCGCTGAATATCAAGATAACATTGCAGAGAAAATACAAGGTTCCAATGAGTCGGTGTCTTCAAGCACTACCAGCAGCTTTACCGATGTGGGAGCGTCTGGTTCCAATGAACCAACGAATTTCACTATAACTCCAAACCAAATGCGAATAGACCGTTCGCGTTTTCCTTCAATTTCAATGTTAATGTCAATTCTGCGTGTAATAAATATAATAGGTAGGTACTACTTTGAATAAGAACTTGAGTTATAATCCAAAGTCACTGGATTATAACCGACTAGTGTGTTATTTGTTAGTTTACTTGTCTAAAATGATACTTATAACTATCATGTGTTGAATACAGCTCTTTATATCTATTACATATAATTGGCTTAGCATGCGGAATCACAAGAAATGAATTATCAGTTTTTTATATTTATACTTACCATCTTTTTTCTTTTGCCTACCTTCGCACCCAAAAAGATTGGAAGTATACCAGAAAGGCTATTCTTCAATGGAATAGGCTAAAAGCAGTAAATTTGAATGCATACTGAACTATAGAATCCATGTGTGTACATAGGTACCTATTAAAAAGTTTTCTGAATAAGAGAAGGAAGACCATTTCACACATTTTCTAAAATGTTACTTTAGCAGATTGCGATGGAGGAAATAGTTCTAATGCGGCAAAGTTACCTTAAAAAATGTTTGGAACAAATTTGAAAATACTAGGTGGGACAAAAGTACCTAATCACCCGATGTTCTTTTGCTGTTATTTTTTCCTGGTCCTGCTTTGTGAAATATGTCTATTCACGCCATTTTAAATTATTTCATCAAGTCGGAAGTTGTTATCGGCTAAGTGGCCGCCGCTAGAGTTGATGACCCTACGGGTCCTGGGGGTCTATCTTATGGCATTTTCCATCACTCTTTCCAGAACCTCGTGCATTCCTGGCAACTTTTTTCTTAGGGACTTCAAGAGTCTGATGCTTGTTGACTTTCACACGCGACTTAAAAAAACCTCATATAAAGAAGTCTGGAACGGTTAGTGTAAATCACCAAAACGAGAGAGTCGCGTTTGGTGGTTATAGCAGCTCCGCTGATACTGTCTGCACCTTCGAATTTTGAACCACTAGAAGCATAGACAAACAATATTGAGTAAGTGGAACATGTCATGTGAACATGGGGAGAAAGGGGAAAAGCAAGCTCTGGGTTTGCCATATTTACTTCCTCTATACCCTTCACCAGTTCTTCTGTCACCAATTGAATAACAAAGACTTGAAGTTCACTATTATCAAATAAATGTATTCCTTTTCGATATTCAAGAAGAGTGTTGCCTTTTCTTTTATCGCCATTTCTACTTATCGTTGAATACTCGAACGATTTTTCTTGATCTTTTACACTAAAAAGTTGATAAGAGAATTTTTTCTCAAAAACGGCAACGTTGAGCATCAATCGAGCTATTTGAGATGCGTTGCCATGACGTTAATAGATTCGTCAAAGTGACGATTGTTGTCATTTTCCAGTTGAAAATAATTTATTTGTGCTCGAGAAGAAGATTTAGTGTGGCAATTTTTCCAAAAAAGTGCTGTGTTTGTGAAGCTTCTTCATCGACGGTTGGATTGCATAGACCTTGTCACTAATAAGTTGAATAGCATAACATAAACATAAACAAAAAACAAATCGCGTACGTTTGGGGTGCTATGCTTGTTCTAGTGGTTCAATGTTCGAAAGTCTGCACTTTGTAAGGTAACAACATCTTCAAATTCTACACCAAAAATTCTTCGAAGGGACCGCAGGCTCATGCTGAATTGCGTGTACTCTGGTCCATGTTCTGGTCTCTTTTTCGATATCTTGGACAGCAGCAGCGATATTCTCAGCAGAACGGGACTAGAAGCATCTCGTGTTGTCCCAGTCTTTGCAATGCGAGTGGCCAAACGCAGCAGTGTTTGTACAGCTGGTGTCGGATGATCACGAGATAACATGCAAAGAAATTCACGCTGCGCCAACACCACCGACGAATTGTTGCGCAACAAAATGGAAACAATTATTCCGCGTTCTTCAGAAGTCAACTGATTCATGTCTTGTCATTTTGTATTCTGCTTTTATTCACTTTACAAATGTCAAAACTCAAAACCTAATTGACATTTGGCGTCATCTGCAAAAGCTATTGCGTTTTAAAATGGGGTGATTACTTTTGCCTGGCCTTTTATAGGTATCTATTGATAAAATTTGCTCCGCCGTTCATTCATTTATTTTGAAACAGAACCACTGTATTATAGAAAGTGAACTGTTTAATGATAATATAATAGTATATAATTCAACGAGCGGGAAATGTTGGATATAACTCACGAGGATGAAGTACCTATTTATCTGAGTGAGTAATATCCATTTTCCGCGTGTAGAATGCTATACTTTTTCTATGACTATTCAATAATAGATGTATTATATATCCACTTTCGATTGGTTAAGGTGACTCGTTACTCATACCAGTGACTTTTTTTTCATTAATCAATTGTTTTCAACCAATGAAATGATCTAATTTCATAATACAGGTTGTCCACTCTGAAGTGTCCCACCCTGGGTCCCACCCCTGTAACATTTTTGTTTATTAACCGATTTTCATTTTTTTTGTTTGTTAGGTCTCGTCAAACACTTTTTGAACATTATACCAAATCAGTTCCAGGGACGTACTTATGGGTGATTATTGCCCAGCTAACAATTTCTTGTTCTGTAAATGTCGTGAGAACGTTTTCAGAGCAAATTTTTATAGAGCAATATTTCTCCAAGAACATTTTTAAAACAACTCTTATAAAATCAAAATGGGCACCATACTATACAGCTTTTTTCATCTTTAAAATGTTGTTTGAAGCCTCCGTAGAACAATTATAGAATTGTTGCATAAACGTTCTTAGAGCATTTAAAGATCTTTTATATTACTGTTACAGAGCAAATACTATTGTAGAGTGCTGGTATACAACTACTAAAGAACTCTAATACAATTATTGCTCAGTAGCCCCAGCCTCATTATGCAACAATTTTAATGCATTGTGTGATATTTAAAGAACTTTTAAACTGTTTACTGTTGTATTTTAGAAGCAAATTGATACTGTAACACATGACGAGAAAGATGCTGACTTCGTAATAATCAACCTACTCTGTAGAAATATGGGTATACAGGGTTTTTCACTTAAAACTCCGCACGTCAATATCTCGGAAACGAAAAGGAATATTTGATTTTTGTAAAAAGTAGTCAATGTATGGGGTCGAGTACTCGACGCCTACCAAGAGTAAAGCGTCGCGACGCATCGAAAATATTAATCGATTGCAGGGACTTTGAAATTACGCGCATGCAAAAGTACGAGTTATTTATAAACTTTGCTGTTATTCAGTCGAACTCATTTATTCTACTCAGTTTTGAGATATACAGTGTGTCCAAGATAAGGATGTCTATCACGGGGATCTTGAAAACCCTGAGAAATAGAGAATGTGGTCAGAAAAAATGAAAACAATTTTTAAAAATTTCGTTTTTTTTTCGGATAATTTCGGACTTAGTCGGAATTTCATGACAATATGACCGCAAAAAAGAATCGAATCATTGTACTGTTGATACTATCCAATATGGATTCCAACTGACTAATACGACATGTTTGTGTCTTTTGCAATGATTGTAGAGCAAATATGCCATTTCATAGATACAATGTTGTCATATGTTAAGATATTTCCTGAACAATAAGACTAACTATGGCTTATTTAGAATTTTCAAACAATTTTACGATTTTTTTTTTTTTATTTAAATTGAAAGACGTCTGTTACGACCAACGGTTCTTGAGATATTTTGATTTGAAATTTATTGAAAATACTAGAGTTTTGGGAACTCTGTATCACTGCCCCAGTTTATTGTGTGTATTATGTTAATTCTTTTTCTAGTTAACAAAGATCTATCAAATTATTTTTTCTTTCCAGCATTATCCTGGTGACTCTAAT
Source organism: Orchestes rusci (assembly GCA_958502075.1). Taxonomy (NCBI): domain Eukaryota; kingdom Metazoa; phylum Arthropoda; class Insecta; order Coleoptera; family Curculionidae; genus Orchestes; species Orchestes rusci. The sequence goes on from OY293304.1 coordinate 51,616,113, forward strand.
GAAATCGTTTCGTAAATGTTGTTACTTTTCCTGCGAAAGGCTTACCTTTACCTTTTTCCAGTTATTTAAAAGTGAATAAGACATTTTGAAGCAGGATCACGACCTCCATAAACGTTCAATAGTCTAAAACATATAGCGTAGCGTCGTTGTTATAGTAGTTCTATAGTGTGTTTTTGAAAAACAAAATATTTTTATTGATGCCTATTTATTCTATGAGGGTTTCATAACACCTGAATTAATATAGTTTGTGACTGCGTTAAAGAAGCGCTAGTTTATCTTATTCGATAACTGCTTCCATATCAGTAATTTGCTCTCCGCAGCAGAATTGTCAGTAGGAACCCTTTGTACAATAATTCTATAAGGAAACTACATGAGACATTACAGAACAGTTGTATAAGAGTTCCACTGGACATAATATAGTTCCAATGAGATATTATTGTGCATCGCTTTTAGAGCAATTTGATCGTATAAGCACTGTGGTTGCATGCAAAACTGTGTTATCATGCAGCACTTTTAGAACTATATTGGAACATATTCTGTAACTGCTCTATAATTATGCTGCGAAAACGTTCTTACAATAGGTTCAAACAACAAATTAGTTGCTGAGAGCAAAATAGTGTCATATGCGTCCACTATACAACAATCTACTGTACTATACACAACTATAGAACATTAACAGAACATAAATATCCTATAACTCTAAATCTATAGAACTTTTTTGCTAGCTGGAGGGAGGGTTCAAAGTGGGTCAAATTTCAGAAAATCCTATTAGGGGATTTGAAAAAAAAAACTGACAACGGAATCTCGATCAGAATGACCAAAAACCTCCCTGTTCACATTTTCAAAAAAAAATGTTACTGTTTTGGTTATTATTTTTTGTTAATTTGTTAACTTAATGCTAATACTGCTCATTGAGTCTTCCTGTACGTTCTAACTAATAAGATGCTAATAAAATCCCAGAATGTGTGTTTTAAACAAAAAAATCATCGATACCTAATACAGGGTGGGCGACTTCAGAGTGGACACACCGTATACTCCACTGTTTAAGAGCCAATCAGAAAATTCGACAAGATGTCAACCTTCAAATCCATCAATTTGAAACAGCCCATTTGACCGTCCATACTTTTTTTATAGTCATTGCGTTAAAAACCTAACCTCACTTTAAGTATAGTTGTCAAAAAGTGCCGTCAAAATGAAATTAAATATTGCAAAGTTTGCTCCAATTCTTGAATAATCAATCAAGTATAGTATTCTACTCGCGGGAAATGGCTATTACTCACTCAGATGATTACGCTACTCGACTCCGGCTCGTAGCGCAAACTAATCCTCGTGAGTAATAGCCTCCATTTCCCGCTCGTTGAATATTATACTATTTTCTATAACTTTGAAATATTCAATTTCATTTTGGACGGCACGCACTTTTTGACAACTATTTTACTTAAAGTGAGGCTAGGTTGTTAACACAATGTGACAATGATTATAAAACAAGTATGGACGGTCAAATGGGCTGTTACAAAATGATGGTTGGCATTTTGTCGAATGTTCCGATTGGCTCTAAAACAGTGGAGTAATGACATTAGATCATTTCATTGGTTAAAAACAATTGAGTAACGAAAAAAAAAGTCACTGGTATGAGTAACGAGTTTCATTAAACAATAGAAAGTGGAACTATTATTGAATCGTCTCAGAAAAAACACATTATCAAGAATAGAAATCTCAACATTAAACTTGAGCATTAGGTGCATGAGTCTTTCAAACACACCAGTTCTCAATTTGGTAATAATTATTGTTACTGCATGTCTATTATTAACTCTTTCAGTTGGAACCATGACTCATGAGACTCATAACACATCATTGTGGGCATACTTATTGGTTTTAGAAATGCAATTTCTTCTGAAACTTTTCCGGAGAAATGAAGAAGTTGCGAAAGCATACTAATGAGGGCCTAGTCATCTGTTTGTAAAAGATAGACGTCCTCTGGTCGCGAGGCCTTTTAATGAAAGAGAAACTTTATTTTTGTTATGTTTCAATGGAAAAGTAACAAAATAAAGTTTTTGTTAATCTTTCCACCCTCTAATTTAATCCCAGTATTTCTTTGCCTTGTGATGATCTTTTGTAACTCGTTTCAAATTAATTCACAGTTTATTAGATATTCAATGATCGACTTCTTTTCTCGTGGATTGTGCAATTCTTGTGATATTTCGGATATTTTATTGGTGGTATCTATATTGAAATCCCTTGAATATTCATGTATTTACATAATTCACTAGGTTGTGAATCGAATGTGATCACATTATTGTATCTATTATTCAACTATGTATTTCGCAAGTAGTGAATATCCTCGCATCTATTGAATATTTTCAAGTCTACATGATTTTACTGCATGGTTTTCTGAATTTGTTAATGTTGGCTTGCATGACTAGTATTTTATTTCCACTTTATTGATTCACTAGAAATACATACATTTGAATTTCGGTAAATACGCAAAAAATCGTTTCTAACATGTTTGGGGGGCTCGCAGTACCTCAAGTTTGAATTATCGCGAAAATCAAAGGTGAGCTCAACCCGCCATTTTGGAAATAAGGGAATTCTTCTTTTCTCCGTTCCTATTTTAGACTGACGATAAAATATCATAGAATATTAATAATAATTAAAAAAAAAACCTGAAATCTGTAAAAAAAAATCTGCAGGGAGAAGCCATCGTGGTAAGAAATCGCACAGAACAAAAGTTGTGCATAATTGAAATTTCAGTGATCACTGAAATAAATGAATAAAAAAAATTGCTGGGAATATAATTCTGCACTACTTTCGTCCTATAATACGATTTTATCTCACATGCCATCTTGAGGAATCACCCTGTAGATTTTTAATCATTGCTCTTGAAGCAAAAAGTTTGTGATAAAAGTTTTCGGGAATGTTATTTTGAACAACTTTGGTTCAATGATATTTTATCGTAAGTTTGATAGGAACGGAGAAAACAAACGCGCCCTTATTTTCAATATGGCGAGGTAAGCTCACCTTCGATTTTCCCGAAAACTCAGAGATAAACTATTATTCACTTCGAATTTTCAATATTTCTCTTGCGAAACGAGACTATTTTGCGTCCAAAAAACTGATATGTTACCAGTCATTTCAGATTTGATTTGTTTTTTTTTATGTATTTTTAACACTCTCTATTACCGTTATCCCTAATTTTTGATTCCAAGAGAAACAAAGCAGACTAAAATAAGTTACTGATTATATGACACAGGTCTTTGTTACAAAACATTATTTCATATAGAAATTGCTTATTCCAACAATTTGATGAGTACTATCATTTTATAATAAGACTTTAAGACTATATTATAAAATGGTACAATATTATTCATCTTTCTATCTCATTGTGTGGAAATTTAAATCTATTCGTCCCTTAATCCAGGATACTTTGACCGAGTTCTCGTAGGAGACCGACTAACTGCAGAATCTGGTAACATTCTAGAGTCAGTTTGGATGTTATTTTATCATTTGTATTTAAGGATTCTGAAACGGGTCTACTATCGTTAACGAAAATAATATTTTTGCCCACTATATTTTCCTTTATCATTTGTATGGCCCCTTGTAATATGCCAAGCAGTTCTGCTTGCAAGAAAGTTGCCCACGTGCTTAGTAGTTTGACTAAATTTAAAATTGAGTTTTGGTATAAGCTCACAAGCTCACCAAATTGGCTCTATGCGCCGTCTATATGAGTCGCTGAGTCGTCCAGTTTCAGAAGCGGCCATCTCCTTCGAAGCAAATTTTGCGTTAGAAGTAGAAACATATTGTGGGAAACCTCCTAGACGTATCGGTAACCAAGTTTATCAAATTTGTCTGTTAGGTAGATATGATATAACCAGTTATTCTACTATTAGGTGAGAATACCAGAACGGTCGATTATTTCAAGAGATCCACGACTTAGAAAAAAATATCTTACATAAACGGCTTTTAGAAATCTAAATCTCTGTTATTAACTGGAATATACAGGATCGGGAATAAGGTTATGGCAGATACTTGAAGATATCGACGCAATATTCCAGGGTTATAAAGTACTCATCAGGACCTTCAAAACGAGGAGTCACATGACCCCTATTCCTATTTAAAAAACATTGCAAGATGACCTTATTACATATTTGACATGCTATAAAACCCAAACAGTTCGAGATAGAAAAAAAAAACGATCTGTACTTTCTACTCTTACTTTTCAAGAGCTACCCAGTGGCATAAAATTAATTCTTGTCAAAAAATGTGAAAATGTGTCGAAAAAAATTGACAGTTAACTTTTAAATTAATCATGTTATTTTGATGAAATTCCGTATATAGGGGTTGTTTGACATGCAAAATTCATATCTGGCCTTGGTATGGGTCTTACACATCTTTCCACTCATTCAAACAGTTATAACTTTTTTGTACGCACTCGAACATTTTTTTTGAATCAAAACACTCTGGTACACTTTGTAAAAGTCGATAGGAGTGACCATTTTCAAGATATTTGCCTGTGAAGTGATCTATGCAATGTTGTTTCTAATAGAAAATTTTGAAAATAAACATAGGGGGCAACGAAAATGTCGTTGTCACGTTAATTTTGACAAGCGTCCCGATGCTCAATGTTTTTTATCAAAACAAATCCAAAAAATAAATAAAAATGTTTTCAAAAAAAAATCATTTTTTTTTTTTTAAATAAAATAAGATTAATTTTTTTAAAACAAGAAACATCGAGCATTCAAGCTAATGTCAAAATGATCATGATAACGCCGTTTTCAAAGCCTCCTATGTTCATTTTCAAAATTTTCCATTCAAAACCACATTGCATGGATTACTTCAAGTTCACTCTGCCTGGTTTTAAACTGGATCAGTTGCAACGAATTCAAAACAGGGCGATGCGTGTGATTTTGAAGACGAACAGATATACACCAATAAGAATTATCATGTTGAGTAGTTTGGATATGTTGTCGGTAAAGCAAAAGGTTATGTTTAGTATATATTTGTTTGTATTTAAAATTCGAAACAACTTGGTACCTGGATATATTTGTGATAAGGTTAAAACTTTTAAGGATGTACATTGTTACTTTACAAGAAACTGTGATGATTCCATTTTAAATGAGAAATGTCAGTCTAGTCAAATGCTAAATTCGATCTTGTATAGAGGACTCTATGATTTTAATAAGTTACCTTCAATTTTGAAAACCTGTGATAACATGAATGTATTTAAGACACACCTTCGCCAATATGTGATGTCTAATTTTTAATAAACCTTTTTGTTATATACACTAATTCTAATTTAGTCTATACATTATATACTTTCAATACAAATATTATTTATATTTTTTTTTTAACTGTAGACTAGTTGATTTATTGTATACTATTATGTATTTGAGTAGCCAAGTGCTAAATAAACATCTTATTATTATATTCAAATAACTTGAAAAAGGTTACTCCTAGGCACTTCTACAAAGTATACCTTTTTCATGTAAACATTTGATGGAAAAATAATTTTTTCAATTTTAAAAAAATGTACGAGTGCGTACAAAAATGTTCTGACTATTTGAATGAGTGAAAAGGTGTGTAAGTGGCGCCCCCTACAAGTTAGAGCGATTCCGTGCTCAGATTTGAATTTTGCATGTCAAACAACCTCTATATACGAAATTTCATCAAAATAACATGATTATTTCGAAAGTTATTTGGAAAAATCAAATATCAAAATTAAACTTTGACACCCTGTATCTCTGTTAATATAAACTTCCGGATGTTGAGGTCTTTCGCAATATTTTGATGTAAGGAATCTACTGTTATAGGGCTGCCAGATTTCCAAAAATAAAGAGCGGGAGGCGGAAGGTTTGGTTGTTGAGAAATTAAAATTCATCACAGAAAAAAAACTTATTATTGTAATAAAAATATACATCTAGAAATATCATAAATCTATAGTAACTTGATCAATGACTATACAAAAAAATAGAAATGAAACAAAAAAATCACTAGGTATTCTTGAACAAATCAAGTGGGTATTCTATACAGAATACAGAAGTCTGTGAAAGATCTTTAGAAAACCTCACCACATATTTCTGAGACCAAATTAAGCCGATTTTAGGGAAAAATTTATTGATTCGGGATTATTCGGTAGTTCCTCATCAAAATCGGGAGTAACATGACTTTGTTCAAAAAGCGGGAGGGACATTACGAAATCGGGAGACTCCCGGCTTAATCTGGAGGTCTGGCAGCCCTATACTGTTACCTTATGTCCCATTAATTCTGGACCACCCTGTATACCAATTTATAAAAGATAATCATAAGTAGATTTTCAAAAGCCCAACAACTTTTATAAAGGACAGTTTTTTCTAACTCGTGTATCTTTTGAATAAAGGTTCTGGTAATTTTTCTTAACGATTTATAGATAAACATATAACCTTTAATTAAAAAAAAAATTGATGAATGATGAAGATGGCCCGATTTTGAAACCAACACATGACTATACTACAACAAAATGTATTTCAAAAATTGAAGTGAAACTGAACGACTAACACAACATCGAGAATTATTGAAACAGATGATCACATTTATATCCTTTCTTCTATACTTCATATGCCAGGTCTTTCTTTTTATTCGTGGATTGCGAATGTTCTTCATCAGTTTTTTTTTCGTCTAAAATGTTAAACTTAAACAATGATCAGTAAAATCAGTATAACAAAAAAATATTCTACAGATTTGCCAAAAATACGTGACATGCTTTGATTTTCTGTCAACATCTGCTGTAATTGAAAAAACCAACAGAATCCAAAAACTTAAAAATCCGGCTCATCAGTAGGTCATTCTTTTTGGCGTGTATTCTTATGACAAATCGTCAAGGGGAACACATCAAATTTAAAAAAAAAAAAAATTCTCTAAAAAAGCTACGAAGGCGTCGGATTTCTATAGTTTTGATTTTTTTTCTTCTCGTGGAAATTATCCTTTTTGGACTCTGTTTTTTGTTTGTTTATGGATTTAGATGAATTTTGGATATGATATTGGTCAATATGTTCTGGATGTTCCTCCAAAATTGAGTTTTCGAATTTTGGACAGGGCCGGACTTACGACGTTTTTATAAAATTGGTGCATTTAAGCTCGTTGCAAAAACGAACTGCGCTACGTACAGACCAACTGATATATTTTTTGAGAAGGACATTAGTGGGAAAAAGTATCCTGATAATATCAACATTTTAGAACCATAACCTAAGAAAATATGATTTTTTCTATATGATGGTGCTTGTCGGCATTAAAACTATTTCACTTCGTTTTGATCAAAATTTCTTGAAATTCCATTGCAACGTGGATTGTTTGTTGAAAATTGTTAACATTTTGGAGATTCCAGAGTTTGCCTGTTTGATTTTGAATACGTAGACATGGTTCTATCTATGAAAGATAAAATCTCGATCAAACGATCAATGGAATAGAACATTTATGGACGGCAATTTTGCGGCCCCTTTCAAATTATCGAGTGAAATTAAACAAAGTTTAAAAACGAAAAAAAAATAATAATTGGGTATTTTTTTTCCATATAAAAAAATCTAAAATATGAAAAAATCGACAAATCTCTAACAAACAATCCACGTTGCTATGAAATTTTGAGAAACTTTGATCAAAATGAATTGAAATGCCGACAAGCACCATCATATAGAAAAAATCATAGTTTTTTAGGTTATGGTTCTAAAATATTCATATTATCAGGACACCTTTTCCCACGAATGTCTTTCTCAAAAAATATATCAGTTGGTCTGTACGTAGCGCAGTTCGTTGTTGCAACGAGCTTGAATGCACCAATTTTATAAAAACGTCGTAAGTCCGGTCCTGTCCAAAATTTGAAAACTCAATTTTGGAGGAACATACAAAACATATCGACCAATATCATATCCAAAATTCAGCTAAATCCATAAACAAACAAAAAAGTTATCAAGGATCAAACTAGGTTCTAAATTAATTTGGCCCACAGTGTATATATCAAAAAAACGTACACCTTTTTGGGGGGTCGATAATAACAATGTTAGATAATAATATAATTTTTAACATTCTCCCCCGGCAACCGATGATCGACTTCCAATGGGTAGAGATGTTGGATTGGTCTTCGAAACTTCATACTGCTATTCGTTACGACTTCACAAGCACGTACCCGTCCATCTCTTCCTGGAAACACATCTGTAACTCGTACCATCTTCCAATGTAATCTAGGAAGGTGCTGCTCATACAACAGAACAACGTCTCCTTGTTTCATAGTCAGTTGTAGATTTGATTGGTTCTGTGTAATGGGCTGATCTGAGCTGCTGCAGATAATCCGTAGTCCAACGTTTCCAAAATGTGATGGAGTCAAAATTAACAAGTTTGCCGGATCATCATCAGTATAAGTGAGTGGTCTTGAATTTACTGTGGCCTCAACTTCAGCAAGTATAGTTTGTAGCTCATCGTATTCAATAGAAGATCTTTTGAGCGTAATCTTTAGGGCATCTTTCACTGTTCGCACCATATGTTCCCAAAAACCGCCCCACCAAGTTGCTCGTTCCACGATAACGCGCCACTCAATTTTATATTTTCTTGCCAATTTGCCAAGTCTTGAACTTTATCATTGATTAAAATTATATATCATTCATGTAGCTCCTGTGCAGTTCTTCTAAATGTTTAAGCATTGTCAGAATATATGATGGCAGGTACTCCTCGTCGCAGGGCCGATCCTAGCAGGTGTGCAGCGCATGAACCGCACGCGGGTGGCCACAGGCCGCTTCGGATTTTATCAACCAATAAAAATTCATTGCTTATTTTATTTCATACATTCATGCATTTCATACGTTCATCATTACATACATCTTAATCTGCATAATTCTATTAATATTTCGCTCCACGTTGATTAAATTCTTGATTTTGATGAACTGCATGAGTTACATTAAATTTCACTTCGAAGTGGAAGTGACAGATTTTCGCTTGGCAAACAGGAATCCTAAGCAACCATCTACATTGAGTTTGGCATAAGCGTGACTTTGAATACAAATTCAATGTAAATGGTAGCATTGATTCCTCTTTGCCATGCGGAAATCTATCATTTCCACTTCGAAGTAAAATTGAATGTGAATTTTACATGATGGTGGGTCCTCATGTGCGTATTTCAAACACGGCGTTTTTGTATTTTGCGATATGATTGGTTTCCGACATGCTCGCCAAAATTATCAACAAATTTGCTTCTCAGAAAGCCAGAAATGTTAGTTTATAGTTAATTATTATGTAACCTTCGTAGAAGGAATGATTTATATAGAGTCATTTTTGAGTTGATACTTTCCTTTTAACACTGTTGTATAGAATGCAAGAAAATAAGAACATTTTCCAAATACAAATTAGGTATGTCCGAAATGCTTCGTTTTGGAAATACAGGATGTTGAAGTTTCAAAGAAAAAAATGCCTTTTTTATCATAACTTTCCTATCACTCCAGATATTTTATTTAATTTTATATTATTTTTGAATTGTGGTAGTTATTGACCTTACTTTAATACACCATTAAGATTTTAGCGATTTTGTCATGCATCAAAATGGCTTTTATTTCTTTAAACAAAAAGCGTTCATCCTACGAAGAAATATCAAGAGCGAAGTTAACTCCAAAGTAGATGGGTATTTCAAAAATAATATTGATTTTAAGAAAAACCAGTGGCGTACTATTTTTTTGTTTTAAAAAAATTAATACAAATCCTGTTCGGAAGCCACTGCCGGATTTTTTTAAAAACTTTCACATCAAATAAATTAAGTGGAAAAAAAATGAAAAACACTCTTTCGGACTAGAAAGTTGAAAATAATTTTCAATTCAAGAATAAAATGATTAACGAAAAAATTAATGCCATTCTGATAAGAGAAGAGCGTGGGAGCTTCGATATCAATTGTTATAATTTCTGTTATAATGTATTGGGCTTTTTTTGCCCCTTGGCAACGTTGCATATCAGACGGGCGGTTTAGGGATGATTACAGTTTCGTCAACCAGTTTTTCACCCAACACCTGTCAAACAAGCCAATAAATGACACGGACAAATGTCAAATATATTAACAAAATTGCGATTTTTGTTTAATTAAAGATGACTGTTTACTTTTAATTTCTTTTTTGATTGAAAGTATTGTATTGTCATCGGTTCTTGACAACTGTGCAAAGTTTCTAATCAATCTCGGCATCGATCTGGGCATTTGAAATGAATAAAAATCGAATTCCAATAAGACTATCCCACAAACATATACAAGCTCGCATACAAGTGAAGCTAATAAAAAGCGTGTAAAAATGTAATTCAATGGTCAAAAGAAGTCTACCAAATTTTGTGAAAATATCTGCAGTGGTAGGAAAGCTATGATAAAGAAGGAAATTTTTCTTTAAAATACAGTGCGTTTTTTTTTTAAGACGAGACATAGGGATCCCCATGTTAAATTTTCACTCCCGTGTTAGCAGTACTTCTATCCAAAGTACACGGCTAAAACTTGGCGTGGATAAACTTTGGTGCCTAGAGATTATGTTTTTTCATCAATTAACACAGAATAAATTGAAAAAAGATCAGAGAAATGCTTTTATCAATTGGAAAGTAATACTTTTTACTAGCCTTGTATATGCCACTGTCAACCAACAGCTGTATTGTCAAATTGTTATTTCATTTATTTCTAACAGTATAATACGATAATAAAAATCAAACAATATTTTTCAGATTAACTGTTCAAAATGTCTCCTATCAACGGTCAAGCAGTATCCTTGATGGTCGTAAAAATAAAAAAGGAATTTTTTGGTTAAACAAATTGACAATGAAGTTAGACACGTCAGAAAATTGGTTCTCACCGTCATTACAAGGAATGTTAAAAGTATAACTTTCTGATAAATTAAAGCCTTTTTTGAATCTTTTTCCGAGTTATTCTAGCGTAATTCACGAACTCACTTAATCTCGAAGCACCAAAGTTTTTCTACGGAAAGTTTCAGCTGTGTACTACGAATAGAAGTACTGCTAACATGGGATTCAAAATTTAACATGAGAATCCCTATGTTCCGTCTTAAAAAAAAAACGCACAACACCCAGTATCTCGGAAACGAAGCATTTCCGGATTATTTAAAAAAAACATCTAATTTTCTTGCATTTTATACAGTGTTAACAGGAAAGTATCGACTTAAAAATCACCCTGTACATTCTCTAGAGTGGGGCGGCACATCAGGTATATGCACGCGGGCGGCCGACACTCAAGGATCGGCCCTGCCTCGGCGTGAAATAAACCTACGCAAACCTTTTATACAACTTCCAGTTGTCAAATCAGGCACTAGTTGTAGGTGTACCGCTCGCACAACTGCACAGGTTGAAAGCATAACATATACTTTCATCTTCTTACCATCTGTGGTGACATAAGGCGGCCCAGCAAAATCCTGTGATATTGAATGGACTCGCAATCGTTAGTCTACTCTTAGGTAAAGGAGCACTGCCGGATTGTCCTTTCAAGCGTTTACATTGTAGACAACTTCCATATATAGTTTTTACTTGTTGTCGTCCATGTACTATATCCAAATCTTTTTTCTTGTCATAGCCAACGTTGTATTAACCCCACTATGCATCGCTTGATTATGACAGTGTATGATAATCTTATTGGAATAAATAAGTGACTTTTTGGTAATATGATTGGATGTCCAGTTTCATATGGTAATGATGCCTCATCCAATCTACCGCCTAACCTCATTATTCCACTCTCATCCATGAATGGATTAAGTTTTAAAATAGATGACTTCGATCCCAACTTTTTCGACCTTGATAAAGCCACTGTCTCATCCAAAAATGCTTCTCGTTGCGTTGACTTAATCAAATAATTTTCTGCGTTATTTAGCTCTTCATCTGTGAGAGGGCATCTTCTTTTATCCGACTTTTTTTTGTCATTGTTTCCAAAACGTTGAATGTAGGCAGTTATCCGAATCACTTTGTCAAGTTTTTCATATTTTTCTAATGAAAAAATAGGTTCTTCTTCGATACGTTGACTTTCTATTCCTTCCGCAGGATTATCAGCACTTGGGCAATACATCCATGATCCTCGCGATGTCTTCTGTATTTCGGTGACTCGATTCTGGATATATATTTCTCGTTACTGGCTTTCCTCTTATCCAGTATAATGCTATCTTAGAATCAGACCACATTGTTATTGACTCAATATTTAATGTCACGTTTTCCAAAATATATGCCTGCAATCTTGCGGCACACAAATCTGTTGTCAATTTTAATTTGGGTAACGTAAGTTGATTATTACCCTTTTCGTTCATCGGAGCAACCCGATTTTTTGACATTTAAAAATTCATCATTTAAAAAATACATCTTAGGCTCCATATGCTTTCAAACTAGAATCTGCGAAAATATGAAGTTCAACTTTATTTGATTTATTACATAAAGCTACTCTACTAATCTGGAAGTTTGACAACGTGTTGATTTCAGAATAACATTTTAACCATTCCGAACTAAAGTCCTCAGGTATCTCCGCGTCCCATGATAACTTTTCCTTCCACAAGTTCTGAAGCAATATTTTCGCTCTAACAGTAAATGGACCAAGAGTTCCTGATGGTCCGAAGATTTTTGCCACGGTTACTGTATTACTGTATTTTTCGTTCGTTATAAAGTTGATGTTGACTGCAAGCTCATGTATGGAAGTATGCCATAAAATTCCCAACACTTTTTTGCATCGTTTGTATGTTATTGGATCATCAAATAATTTATTCATCTCTTTATCATTTGAGTTCCATTTTCGTAAGTTCATCTTAGCCGCTCTTAATATTATTATTTTCGCTTCGGTAAATATGTGAACAGCTGCCTCAAACGTATTTACAGAAATCACAAAATCATCAACATAAAATGATTGCAACAAATGAATTCAAGTTTCCGAAAACTCTTCAGGCTGATCCAAAAAATGCCTACGTAAAGTTACCGTTAGAATAAATGGACTTGTCACACCAAAGGTCACTCGTTTCATTCGATAAATTTGTAACCTGGGTAATTCTGACACAGATCGTGGGTTTTCGTGAATGGGCTCATCGTACCATATGAATCGATGTGAGTCTCTATCTTGCTCTGCTATGCCTATCTGCAAAAATGCCTTCTCGATATCTGCAATTAGGCCTATTGAACCGAGTCTAACGTTCAATAAAATGCGCAATAAATCTTGAACAAGGTTTTCTCCAGAAAATAATTGCTCGTTCAATGACAGTAATCCAGGCTCATGAGCGGAGGCATCAAAAACAACGCGAATTTTGGTAGTGTCTCTATCGTCTCGATATACTTCTATTGGCCGGTGTGGCATATAGTAGGTGCGCTCGTTGAAATGTTTTTCCGATGCCTTTTCAGCGCAATCAGCCACTACATATTCCCGAATTGCCTTGTCATATTCGTATAATTTTTCATTCCTCATCAATTTGTGAGTTAAGTTTTTCATTCGTACTAAAGCCCCGTTGTAGTTTGAGTCCACTTTTGTATCGTTTTTCCACGGTAATAAAACTTCATACCGTTCTTCGTTGCAGAATATATTGTTCTTCATAAATTTCAAAGTGAAGTTGTCGTTGCTTTTTTCGTTTGTATTTATTCCAATGGTTTCCATAGACCAAAATTTGTTTATGTCGATTTCCTCAATTTCAGACTGAACGTTAAGTACTGTAGCCAAATTGAAATTTACCATAAAGTCCGATGTTATGTCGTTGTGTCTGGATCCAAGCAAAGTCCATCCCAATTTTGAATTCACGGCTGTCAGATTTTCCGAAAGGCGATACGTTTCTTCTGTAACTGTTTTCCAGTAGTTATTGGCTCCAACAAAAAGAGCTATATACCTGGTACACAATTCTTGTTGATTGATACGTCCGCTAGTTGATACTTTGATGAGAAGTCTCGGATAATAGGATCGTTCAGTGTTCAGTGATGGTGGCTTCAATGAATTAAAACATATTTCACGTACCTCTATGGCCATAGTTTCTATTATTTCGTTGTTATATTGACTTTGAAGCTTTATTAGAACCTTATCACAAAGTCTGGCAGGCGTACGGGTTTCTTTTCCAAATGAATGTATTGCAATTTTATGTTTATCAACGATAGGAAGACCAAGCTGCCGAGACAAACTTTCTTTGACAAAAGTGAGTTGACTGCCTCCATCAATAATAATACGGACTGACATTCGATGTTCATTATTGTAGGATAACATAAATGCACATGCTGTCTTCAAATACACATTATCAATTCGTTCGTTCGATATCAAGGTCGTTGATGGTTTGGAAGGTCTGACAACATCTTCTATATCTGATCTTTTAAATTGTGGATCGCACATCGATGAAACATGTCTATTTTTGCACTTGGAACAGAATACATTTGATTTACAAAAATTTGAGTTATGATTAGGCTTAAGGCATCTAAAACATCTTCGGTTTTGTTTTATAAGATTCTTCTTATCGTTAATATTCATGGAACTGTTGCAGTCCTTAGTCGCGTGGTTTTTGACTTTACAAAATAAACAACTTTCGTTTGCACTCGTCAACAATCTCGATGCGGTAAATTCTGAATATTTATTTTTATATTTAAGGTGATTATTTTGCCTATCTTTGTCTATATTGAAGTCTCCGCGATTTTCGTATTCGTTAACCCTTCTTGCCTGTTCCACTGAATCTATTTCCACCTTGATAAATGTCAATAAGTCCGTTTTTTGTTTACTATAGTTTACGACGTTTTTCGTTGAACTTCGCGAATTTGCAAGGGGTGTTGGTGCATTATCGTCCAACTCAGCGTCCTTTATCTTTCGTTTGTTATAAGAAATTCTCAAAGTGTATGGTAAAGGTTTAAGAAAAATAGATTTAACAAGAAGTCCATATTGATCTGGCGATATACCGAGTGTTGATAATGATCTCGTCACCGGTGAAGCTGTATTATAAAGTTTTCGTAAGGCACTTATGTCTCTATCATGTTTCACTCGCGTTCTTGATAGAAGTTGTTGAATATAATTGTCCACAATTCGTTCGGTGTTGGCATATTCATTTTCTAACAGTTCAATAGCATCTTGATACGAAGAATGACTTGTCGTTAAACCTGCTATCATTATCGCAGGTTTTCCCGTTAGGATGATTTGAAAAGCGAATTTAGCTGAATCGTCTAAATCACTAGTCTCGTGTATCGCGGGAAGATGCTGTTCCCAAAATGCCGGCCAGGATGCTATATCGCCGTCAAACTTGAAAATATCTAGTTTAGGTAATCTTACCTTGAATTTGCCTTGGTTATTTTGTTCGTTTCCACTATCATTACCAACTGTATGGAATCCACTACCTTGCAGTTGTTGCTCCTGATCAGAGGTTCTTGTTAGGGACTGTTTCTCTCTGCTGTGACGATTCTCAAGCCTGGCAATGGCCTCCACAGCACTGTCGTTATATTCCATTATCTTCAGACATTCACTATCCAGTTCTTCCTTTTTGAAACTGTGATAAAGGCGTTCGTTGACAGCACTCAAATCAGGTTGTATTGTATTATTCATATACGTGCATTAAGCACAGGTATCTCGTTCGAATCAATTCCATCCATTTTCAAAACATCGTTGGAGTTGTTAATCAATTTCGTCAATTGCATTCGATACGTTTTCCTCAAAGCTAAATCCATATTCACCTTTCTCGTTTTTCGAGTCGTCCGTCAAAATTTATCCCAATAAATCCCTGGTTTCGGCAACAAATTTTGATGTTTACGTTAGATTTAAACTCCGGGCTGGCTCGTAACGTATTTATTGAGACTTGTTACAAAGATTAAACTGAACTAAAAGGAATAGAATATGAATTAT
Source organism: Orchestes rusci (assembly GCA_958502075.1). Classification (NCBI taxonomy): domain Eukaryota; kingdom Metazoa; phylum Arthropoda; class Insecta; order Coleoptera; family Curculionidae; genus Orchestes; species Orchestes rusci. The sequence continues at coordinate 51,631,921 of OY293304.1, forward strand.
TCACGACGTTAATATCGTTTTTCAAAAGTC